>ML799679.1:1094510-1112126 GCA_009831015.1 Picea engelmannii
GTTCATTAAGCTATTCTGATAAGTAATCTCTCCATTGTGCTATCTTAGTATCCCATTGATCCACCTACTGAAAAATATTCAATTCTTAAGTTACCAGGCATACTTAGCTTACAACCCTAAGTAGTTCCCTGGAGTGATAACAGATAGAAAGAGTTTTCTAAGTGTCATGCGGTACCTTTTCTCTCTTCATGGACTCAAGCACATGATTAACAACTTCAACATCAACTTTTCTTTCTTTTGCTTGAAGATATTTCTTGGTAACACATAGGTCCTCGATAGGAGGTGTAGTTTGGACAAAGTGAATTGTTTGATCTATCTTCACATTCTCTTATGGGGGACTAACGTTGTGATGATGAGAGGAAATTAGATTTTCATCTATTTCGTCTGCCCTCTCCTGGGCTTCCATTAGGGTAGTTGGCTACCTTTTCCATATCAAAGAATTGTAAGGATCATTTATAGTTTGCATGTAACTTTGGAGGATGACATCCTTAGGGGGGGAAAAACCCCGAGGCAATGTTTTTATGAGGGTATTAAACTTGTAATTAAAATTCATGAAGTTCTCCTTTGGTTCCATCCTATAGTGGTAAAGTTGATCATAAAGGGATACCAAATCCTCATCTTTTGTGAATCTCTTGATGAAAATACCTTGGAAAGTGTTCAAAGTGGTCATTTCCCCTAGTGTGATATTGTCATGCCATTCCTTGGCCTTCCCTGCAAGAGATAGGGAAAAAAGGTTTGTCCATACATCTTCGTATTGGTCATAGCATTGGAGAACAATTGCAAAGGTGTCCAAATGATGTTGGGATAATGTAGGATCATCATCAGAAAAGGTGGGAAGGCATTCTTTAAAACCTTTTGGGATTTTGTGGGGCGATCTGGGAATTCTTGTGATATCCAATGACTTGTAAACGTTTTATACCCAAGTTTCTTAGCATGCATTCACAATAGTAGGTGTGGATGAGGGAGATACAAGTGAAGGTGGAAGAACACAAGATGTGGGCAAAGGCGAAGGACTATGGGGCATAGGTAAATGTTCATGATGCTTAGGTCCATATCTAGGATGCTTAGGTATAGGTGGAGACATAGGGTAGTCCTTCCCTTATATTCGTGTCATGATGGAATTGCTAGATGAGATTTTTGAAAATATCATCAAGAATGGTAAGGGAACTTCCCTCTAATGGAGTCTCCAGGCAAGCTGTGGGTAAATGATTTGGGATCGAAGCTTGCAAAAGTGTCATTATGGCTCAAAAGAGGATTCAAAATCCTTCCTAGGAATGATGCCAAGATGTTATCACACAATCTGTAGCTTGGGAAAGCCCAACCCAATCCACAGAAGTGTGACAACTATGAGAGTACCTACCCATTGTCACCTTAGATAGACACTCCCCCCACTTTAGTGATGATGAAATCACAACAAGGGGGGAATTCTAGTGACCCTAGGGGGATTGAGATGGAAAATGAAATAATGATGAAAGTCCCCTATAGGTCAAGCTTGGAGGTGAGGAAAAGGCTTGAGAAAGAGTCAGGTGGAGGGAGAGTGGTTTCCAAGTGTTGAGTACCTGCAAAACAATGTTAGCCCTACCCGAAACAAGACAAATGATGATAAGCCAAGCCTTAAATCAATGGGAAATCAACAAGATAAGCTCGTTTTCCCAAAACTACAACATATATCAGATTTACGATAAAAAATAACAAGTTATAACAACTACACAATTAACCATAAAAAACATCAAATAACTATTTGATGATCAAACCCTAAACATGTAGATAATATTCCAATACTTAAAGTCAAGTTTTGATGGAAAAATATGGTTGCAAAAATATTTTATCAGCAATAAATTAGGGCAGCCTTGTGGCTGTAGCAAAATTTTGCTACAACAACAAGTTCTAGCCACTGAAATTTACAAGCAAGGTACCTAAATGAAAGCCCCCGACAAGGAGAATAATTAGCACTAATTACTTGCAATTTTCAGCGGTAGAAAGAGTAGTAAAAGATGATCAAAGAGTGATTTGATGCAACCCTAATGGGTGTAGCATTAATTTATTACAACAATAAGAATTACTAGGATAAATAAGATGCCCTTATGACACGAGGATGCTTATAACACGTGAAATCAATTCCAACTTAGACAATTGCAATATCTCAACAATTCACTCATACCAATGCAATGATTTTATTTCTCCAATGTAAATTAGACTAGTGCCTTGTAAATTGGGTGAGGAAAAGTCTTGAGAAAGAGTCAGGTGGAGGGAGAGTGGTTTCCAAGTGTTGAGTACCTACAAAACAATGTTAGCCCTACCCGAAACAAGACAAATGATGATAAGCCAAGCCTTAAATCAATGGGAAATAAACAAGATAAGCTCGTTGTCCCAGAACTGCAGCATATATCGGATTTACAATAACAAATAACAAGTTATAACAACTACGTAATTAACCATCAAAAACATCAAATAACTATTGGATGATCAAACCCTGAAGATGTAGATAATATTCCAATACTTAAAGTCAAGTTTTGATGGAAAAATAGGGTTGCAAATATATTTTATCAGCAATATATTAGGGCAGCCTTGTGGCTGTAGCAAATGTTTTTTACAACAAGAAGTTCTAGCCACTGAAATATACAAGCAAGGTAGCTAAATGAAATCCCTTGACAAGGAGAATAATTAGCACCAAGTACTTGCAATTTTCAGCGGTAGAAAGAGTAGTAAAAGATGATCAAAGAGTGATTTGATGCAGCCCTAATGAGTGTAGCATTAATTTATTACAACAATAAGAATTACTAGGCTAAAGAAGATGCCCTTAGGGCACAAGGATGCTTATAACACGTGGAATCAATTCCAACTTAGACAATTGCAATATCTCAACAATTCACTCATACCAATGCAATGATTTCATTTCTCCAATTTAAATTAGACTAGTGCCTTGTAAATTGGGTTATGGGGTTTCTTGTATAAAGGCTAGGGTTTGTTACTTCTCTAGGGGTGTAAGCCTTTTTACTCCCTAGAGCAAACAAAACCTAGCAAGGCAAATCTAGTAGGGTGTAAGCCTTTTTACTCCTCCTAGCAACTTTTGCAAGCTTATTCAATGAAAACAATGATAGATCTTGGTGGAGGGTGTATGCCCTTATACTCCTCTAAGATTTTAGCAAAATTAACCTTGCAACCAAGAAATAAACAACACATAGCATAAATTCCTTACCTAGTCCAAGAGATAACAAGATAAACCCTTCATTACCAAGAATATTCCATCACATGAGCAAGAACAAGACATTCAAGAGATAGCGACTAGTTTATTCCTCCAATAGACAAGTAGTGACATCCAAAATTGCATAAGAAATAGAAAGTGTGAATTTCTCAAGTAGGGCGAAGATTTCAGCCAAGTAATATGTAATTCTTAAATGTGTTATGTTTAAAATGAAATGAGCAAGACCTTTATTTAAAGAAGGTATTGCAAAACCAATTTGTCCACTTAACTAGGGTAAAACACAAATAAGGGAGGCTGACCTCCTTTATGTTACCCTTTACATCTTAAAATTCAAATATTACATAAAGTAAATCCCCTTTAGGGGTGATTTCATGCCCTAAAGGGTGATGTAGGTCCTCCTAGGAGAGACGTTTTACCTCTAAGTGAATTCGTTGGGGCTCCAAACACCTCACATCCTGTCCTCAAGTGCTTCAGTGCAAAACAAGTGTCCTTCTCTCCATCAAATCATGCCACATCATCATCAAACCATGGAACCCCATCATTCCCTATCCCTCCATGTGACGTCATAGGGCTAGAAGGTGGCGTCCTAGGCCTTCAAAGGCCAATGTTTGGGGCTAGGAGTTTTAACATTCTCTCCTCATGGTCTCCAAGTGCCTCCAAAGGCAACACTTTGTCTCCATGTGCCCAATGAGAGGGGGCACATCATCCATCCTATGGCCTTCATGCCACAAATGAAGGTGCAAGGAACCTTGTGCCTCCATGTTCAAACTTTCACCTATCAAGGGCTTGCAAGGGAAAACAAGTACGCTCTCCAAGGGTCCACAAGTCACAATATCATGCTAAGTAATCCATATCTAATAAAAGAACTACCCAAACATGTGCATCAAATACCCCCTTTTCAAAATAAACAAATGCTCAAAGACCTTATGCAATTTTCCAAATTTATATATGGGAGGGGTGTCATAAAGTTCTATTGGGTGAACCAATTCCTCAAGTAGGGGATGTTCCCAAGGAGAAACCTTTCTAAGTCATGTAGTGAATGCAAGGTGGATGGGGTTAGACTTCTAGGTATGGGGTTTCATGACATACAAGGTCTTGTCTCATTTATGGGTTCCTTTGTTGAGGGCTAGCCACATCCTTTTCTCTCTTTTTGTTTTTAAAGAATATTATTCCAAGCACTTTATTATTTATTTTTCACGTGTTCCCAACTTGAAGACAATAAGGGGCACTAAAAAGGAAATGCATAACCCACATACACTCTACCTTGGTTTACATGTTTTTCCAAGTTGAATTCAATAAGGGGCACTAAAAAGGAAATGCATAGCCCACAAACGCTCTACCTTGGAAGGAATTATGAACAATTAGTTATTATCTTATGGGTCCCTCATTTTCTTTTGAAGAGGCATTTAATTGCTCTTCGGATCCGAGGGCAAGATTTTATTGCAAGATGTTCTTGATAGGGAACCTCCGAGCCTAATGGCCCCTTCTTCCCATGAAATGAGGTACATGCCCTTCTTGGGTCAATAAGCCCGAAAACATAAAATATGGAGACACGAAAGGGAAGAAGTGATGGAAGGTGGCAAGTGTGAGCGGGAATGGTATGCTGACCCTGTTGGATAATTGGTTGTCATTGATGTCAACATATGTGATTGTCATTGATGTCAACATATGTGACATGTATAATTGAATAAGTCTCCGAAGTGGTCCCCTTATGGTGTATCTTTAAGCATGGCCCTCACGGGAAGACACTTTGAAGAAGTCTACAAGAAACCCATATGTGTGGTCATGAAGCCCAAAGTTGTTTGAGGAATAATGACATGAAGGACATTGTAAATGCATGTAACACCCTCATAAATGGATATTCCTCTTCCTTCCGTTTCCAATTGTAGGTGGTACGTCACGTGGTTCCTCACGGTTGACGAGAAATTCCCTCTTGAAGATGGAAGCCCCAAAGTATGGTTAAGAAGCCCTAAACAATTGTAACAAGAAGTGACAAGTCGGCCCCAAATTAATTAAAAGAAAAAAATTTGTTCCAAACAAGAAGTTACAATTCGTCCCCATTGTAATAAATATTAAAATAAATATCAAGGATGTTGTTGGTAAAGTCAGCCTCAATGGAATAATCATTAAAAATTAAATTGAATTTTATTTGGGTCAAGTCGACCTTAAAAAGAGGGTGCCATATCTAGTATAAATAAGGAACCTAGGAGTTCATTTGTTACATTAAATCAAGTGATTTTTATCTGAGGTAACCAAGGATATTTTAGACAAATTTAAGAGGGAATATGAAGTGAATAAGGGCGAAATTACAAGGGATGATGAAGTCTTGTGATGATGTGTTCTAAGGTATGTCATTTAAAGGTCATCTTAGCATTTTCACTATAACGTTTTTTTCTATAATGATGTAGATAGAGAAGATTGGAGGCTATTGAGAATATATATCAAGGTATCTGGGGTAAAATTTTTAGCTTCTTGGTTGTTTTACTTTTGGAGATACACTCCGTGAAAGATAAAGTTTTTGAATAATCCTCAAACTAGTCTCAAACATGTGTTTTAGGTAAAATAGTCATAACTTCTTCATAAATGATCCAAATTATTTGAGACCAATTTTAGTGGAACGAAAACAATCCTTAGTATCTTGTGTGCGAGTTTCATAATCAGATATTAAAAATTGAGCGCGTGGCACACTATACAAGTTTGCTCTCTAGAATAAGCTAGAATTCAACAAGGTTTTCCATTTTCGCTATAACTTATGTTGTGAGAAGTTTCAAACCCTAAAATTTTGAGGATATGGAAGAAAGATCTCATAGTATCTGTGGTTAAAATTTCATACCTTCATTCATTACAAGTATGGAGTTATGCTTGTTGAAAGTTAGGGTTTGTGACTAATCCAAAACTAGTCCAACAAGACTGAGATAAGGTTTGATGAAGATGCTATTCTCTTGTTGCTAAAGTTGAGGAAGAGCTCCAGGTATGTAATTTTGTATATCAGGTTTGCTACAGGATTAGAGGTATGCTTTACATGTGTTATTGAGGGTTATGTTTGTGGTACATGCTTGAGGCATGTCTTGATGATGCTGGTACATGATATGGTACACCTTTGTGATGTTATAATACATTGTTAGAAGTATATCTTGGCTATCTTGGTATCTGGATTGGTATATGTCATGGTGATGTTATCACATGCTCGAGGCACATCTTATGGTACTTAGCTAAGGCACTTCATTGATGATATCTTATGGTACATGGTGTATGGAATGATTGAGACATATCATGAGTGATATGGTATATGGTTGATGCATGGTAGGTATGGTTGATGCATGGTAGGTACATGGTTGATGTACATGGTATGGTACAGGTTCTGGTACATGGTTGATGTACATGGTATGGTACAAGTTCTGGTACATGGTTTATGTACATGGTATGGTACAAGTTCTGGTACATGGTTGATGTACATGGTATGCTACAGGTTCTGGTACATGGTATGGTACAAGTTTTGGTAGAGGGTTGATGCATGGTATGGTAAAGGTTTATCTACATGGTTAATGCATGAAATGGTACAGATTGATGTACATGGTTGATGTACATGATTGATGGTTGTTCTACATGGTTGATGTACATGATTGATGGTTGTTCTACATGGTTGATATAAATGGTTTGGTGATGGTTTTGGTATCCATGTGAGTGGATATAGTTACATTTGGTTGATGATGGTATATCAATGACAATGACAGTGACAGTGACATTAACAGGTTGGATGATTGGTTGATCATCAGTGATAGGTTGATGTGACAATGACAATGATAGGTTGGTTGATGTATTAGTGGCAGTGGAAGTTACAGGTTGATTAGTGGTAGTGACAGTGAGTCTACACTTATATTTTGGGGTGGCAGAACGGGGCAAGGAAAGGGGGTTGTAGCCTCCTTCCGATTGGTGCCAAAGAACTCAAGGAGTTGGATATTCCTTCAGGTTGGAGCTTATAAATTAGGGGGTCGTAACCTCCTTCCGGTTGGTGCCAGAGAACATAGGGAGTTGGAGCTTCCTTTAGGTTGGTGCCTGCAAATCAAGGGGTGTTAGCCTCCTTCCAGTTGCAATTGGAAAATTCAGGGAGTTGTAGCTTCCTTTAGGTTGGTGCTTGTAAATAAGGGGGTTGGTGCCTCCTTCTAGTTGGTGCTGGAGAATTTGGAAGTTGGTGCTTCCTATAAATGTATTCTTGAAATATATAAGAAATCATTCCATGGTTTTCGCCCATTTGGGTCTCCACATAAATTATGGTGTATTATGTATCTGATGCGATAATGTTGAATTGTACTGCTTATGGTTATATGCTCATGATATATTGAATGCAATCATAAATGATATACTACTGATAAAGTTGAAGTTTATATATTGTGGTTTGAAGTGGTAAAAAGTGCTCATACTGATTCACCCCCCCTCTCAGTATTCCAACAAACCCTTCTAGGAGACCCCCCAATAACACCCTTTTCCCCAAGGGTGGCCACTTACTAGGAAACCATGACACTCACTCGGGTGAAATAGAGAAAAAATCATAATTTCCAAGTAAATGTTTTCAAAATAAAGAAAGCACCCCTAGCAACATGTTCAAATGCTCCAAATATTAAAATGACACTTACCATGACACCAAACTGGTTACCTCATGAATCAAAACCTGTTGTCCTCTATGGATCAAGCTGGGTGTGGTGGATGGTGTTGCCATCGATGGATGGTGACATGTGGTATTTTAGGGGACTCTTCCTGCTCATTTTCCTCTCGGTACTCAATGTCTGCAACTTGAGGGCCTCAAGACATCATCTCCTTAGTTATCCCTAGGAATGGGGGATAACAGTCCCTAACATGCCCTTCCCCTTAAAAAAGGGACTTGTCCTCAAGGCTTAATATGAGGATATTACTGGTAGAAGAGTAGTCGACTCCCAAATTGCATATTCTAGTGGAGTACCTTTCCATTGAACTAATAATTCCTAGGTGGTGCGCTCACGTAGACGATGTTCTCGCTAGTCCTATATGTCTTGTGGCTGCAACCAAATGGAATATTCTTCATCCAACTCCGGTAGACTGGTATGAGCATGGAACTTGGTCCCAATCACTTTATTTAACTAGGATATGTGAAAAACATGATGTAGCTTGGAGTGACTGGGAAAATATAACTGATAGGCTACTGGCTCCACACGTTTGAGAATAATATAAGGACCATAAAATTTGGGGTCAAGTTTCTGTCACTGCTAATATTTGAGCGAAGTCTGCTTGTACAATTGTAGACATAGAAACACCTGGTCCCCTTCAGCAAATTGACATTTAGAATGACCCTGATCGACCTATTGCTTCATGAGGTTCTGATCCATGACCAAATTTTTCTGAGAGTACATAGAATGGTCATGCCGGTTGTAAGATTGTGGTCAACCTATTAAACCTTGGTGACACCTCACATGTATGGAAGAACCGATGGTGGATTATGTCCATAGACTGCTTCAAAGGGAGTCATGTGAGTAGCCATATGGTAAGAGGTGTTATACCACCATTCAAATAAGGGTAAGCACCAAACCCAATGATGTTGTCGGTCTAATGAAAAACACCTCAAATATGTTTCTAGATACTTGTTGACTGGTTCTGTTTGGCCATCCGACTGGGGATGATAGGTTGTGCTGAGATGCAATTGGGCTCCTTGGAGACTGAATAATTCTTACCGGAAATTACTGGTAAAAGTTGGATCATGATAAAAAACAATAGAATGAGGCATTCCATGGAGTTTGAAGATATGATCCATAAACATTTGAGCCACTGTAGATGTTGTGAATGAGTGTTGAAGAGCACAAAATAAGCATATTTGGAGAGATGATCCACTACCACCATGATGACTGACTTATTTCCTTATTTGGGTAAGCCCATAATGAAATCCATAGAAATATCTGTCCAAATAGTAGATGGAATCAGAAGCGGTTGGACTGTGCCTGGAGCTTTGACAGTCTCGCCCTTATTGCATTTACATATATCACATTCGACCATAAAGGTGCAGATGTTCTATTTCATACCATCCAAGAAGAAGGAACGTTTGACCCATTCATAATTTTTGGTAAAACCCGAATGCTCTGCAATAGGAGACACATGAAACTCAAAGAACACCTTGGGTTTAAGGGCCGACTGTTTGCTTAAATATAGGCGACCCTTATAGCGATACTCTTCATTGTGCCAATAATACCCTGGAGCAGCTTGGGGATCTTGTTGTAGTTTTTGGATGATGATATAGATTTTGGGGTCTTGCAACCATTCCTAGTGAACAACCTGAAGGTAGTCGACAATAATTAATGAGAGGAAAAAAAGGGACCCTTCTTCTTCATATTTCGTAGAAAGAGCATCAACCACCAAATTTTCTTTTCCCTTTTTGTTAATGATCTCATAATCATACCCAAACAACTTGGTCACCCATTTTTGTTGCTCTGGGGAGGAAACACGTTGTTCTAGGAAGTACTTGAGGCTTTGGTGGTCCATTTTAATTTGGAAGCATTGTCCCAATAGATAAGGGCGCCATAGATCCACTGCATGAAAAAAAACCACCATTTCATTTTCATAGATCGATTGGACCAAATGTCGCTTTGACAACTGTTTGCTGGTGAAATCCAAAGGTCATCCATATTGCATGAGGACTGTGTCAATTCCTCTCCCTAATGCATCACATTCTAGAACAAAGGTCTTGGTGAAATCAGGTAGGGCTAGTACATGAGTAGTGCACATAGATTCTTTCAAAGTTTGGAAGGATTGTTCAACTACTAGAGTACAACTGAAAGCATTCTTTTTAAGGAGAGTTGTTAAGGGGGTCACAATTTTTCCATAATTTTGAACAAATTTGCGATAATATCCCGTTAAACCTAGGAAACCATGCAAACTTTTAAGACTTTTAGGGCGAGGCCAATTCTTCATAGCTTCAATTTTCTTAGGATCCACCCTTACACCATCCTTTCCAACAATATGACCTAGGTACTCAACTTTAGAGACGCCAAAAACACATTTACACTATTTGAGGAAAAGTTTGTGTTTGGAGAGGAGATGGAGAGCTTGGTCGAAATGGGTGAGATGGGATGGCCACGTTTTACTATAGATGAGAATATCATCAAATAAAACTAACACAAAGTGATGGAGGAAAGGATGAAAGACATGATTCATGAGACTTTGAAAAGTAGAGTGGGCATTACAGAGACCTAAGGGCATGACCAAGAACTCATAGTGGTCCTCATGAGTGTGAAATTCTATCTTGGGGATGCCTTCCTCTTTCATACGTATCTGGTGGTAGCCAGAATGAAGGTCGAGTTTGATAAAGTATTGAGCCCCACTGTGTTCATCCAAAAGGTCATCTATGACGAGAATGGATAATTTGTCCTTGATGGTAAGTTTGTTGAGGGCACACAAATAAGGACAAATGATCCAAGTGCCTTCTTTCTTGAGAACCATGACCATAGAGGAAGAATAGGGGTTGATACTATGATAGATAACACTTGCTTCTAACAATTCATGGACATTTTTCTCAATTTCATTTTTTTGAGCAAAGGGATAACGATAAGGGCGAACATTGGGAGGACGACTTTCCATTATTAAAGGAATGGAATGATCATGGTCGCTAAGGGAGGGGGGAAGGTCTTGGGGGGTTTGGAAAATAGTGTGATGATGTGAAATGATATCTTGAAGGTTGGGGTGTCTCAACTGCTTGAATGGAATGGAGTTGGGCAATGATGCCAGAATGACCTTTTTTGATTAACTTTTCCATGCGATGGGAACTGATGATCTATGGAGAACCTGTTGCAATGCCTTGGAATTTATACTATTGGCCTTCCTGTTGGAATTGCATGGTTAACTCCTTAAAATCCATGAGTATGGGTCCAAGGGTGCGTAAACATTCAACACCAAGAACAATGTCACAACCATCCATGTCTATGGAAAACATGTGAGATTTCAGGTTATACTGACCAATTTGTAGGCACACATTTTCACAACGCCATTGACATTTCATGGAACCACCATTGGTAATCATGATTTAAAAATTGTTGACAACATGAATATAGAAATTAAATTCTTGGGAAAGGCGACAATGAATGAAATTATGAGTGCTACCACTATCAATGAGGATGATGAATTTCCTATGCTTAATGTAACCAATTAATTTGAAGGTTTGGGGAGCAGAAAAACCAGTGAGAGCATGCAACGAAATCATTGGTTCAACTTTAGGAAAATAAGAGGGAAGCTTAATATCATCAGCTGGGGGTAGCGTTGCTTAAGGTGAAACCTCATAATCTTCATAAAAAACATCCTCGAAAATGGCCATAATTTTTTTTTGTTCTTTACACTTGTGCCATGGAAAGTATATATCATCACAATTATAACAAAGAAACTTGAGTTGGCGTTCAACCATTTTTGCCCGTGTTAAATTTTGGACCTTGATAGAAGTGGCCTAAGGGCAGGGGTGTTGTGGTTAGGGAGAGGAACAAAAGTGGGTTTTCTTCTCTAGACCAAGATGACCTGTTGTGCCTCCTTGGCACGCTTAGTGGATTCCAACCAAGTCTGGGGGTGAGCCATGATGAACTGGGTGCAAATTTCTTCCTTTAGGCCACTGATAAAGCATTCCTTGAAGAAAGCATATGACATGCCCTCTGTGCAGAAATCCAAGTGCTCAAAGGTAGTAATAAAATATTCCACTATTCTAGACTGTTTCAACTTGGTCAGACGTCCTAAATGGTGGGTGTATGTGTCAAAGCGTTCATATATCTTTGCAACAAACTATGACCGAGAAACATACCCTTAACGTCTATTTCAATGCCATTGCCACCATTGCCATCGTTCCAAATGAAAATAGAGAATTCCATAATAAGGCTTGGTTAACTCATTAGTGATACCATGCAAGGAGAAATAATGTTCCATATGAGTAAACTAGACTTGTGGATTCGAGCCATCAAATTTGTTGACCTCGAGTTTGGGAAGATGGGGGTCACGAAGTAGGGAGTTGGAATGAGAGTGTAGAGGCTGGTTGGAGTCAACACTTTCAGTATAGAGAGGTGCGTTAGAGGAGGAAGGACCCTAGAATTTGTTCATGAATTGGTGTAGAGTGGAATGGACTTCAACAATTTGGCTATCGAGCTATTCTTGGATAAGGTCCATTTTTCCATGAATGGCTAGAATGACCCTATTGACTTGGGCCTGAAGGGAAGTAAGGTCATTACTCATTTTCTAATTTGTTTCTTCTTGGTGGGTGGGAGCCATGAGGGGATGAGGGGTGGTTCCATGGAAAAAAAGCAGATAAGTGATATATACCATGATGATCAGGCCAACGAGAGGAGACCAATGGGATAAGTGGGAAATAAGGGTTTTGAGAAGGGTATGGGTCCACCGGGAGAAAAAAAGTTTAAAATGATAGGTATCACAACGATAAGGGTGAAAAGAGGAATCCAATGAGGTAAGTCTCGAATAAAGGTGCGGGAAGGACCCAAACCTTTTTTTTAACTACTGTGGAGTTATACTCCGGCCTAAATAATAATGTAGAGTCGAAATGCCCAAATTATTAATAGAAAAAAATGTGTAGTAATTTTGCAACCATAATGCAGGAGGTAAGGTTGCACGACAATAGATCTTGAATGTTCCTTTTCTGTTCTGTTTTCCTCCCAAGGGTTAGGGTTTTCAGGGTTCCTACAGACAAGGGTTTCCCTTGTGCTATAGTTCTCTGATATATGTGCAGGGTTGAATAGTAGTACTCTACCCAATATCTCAAGGCACCAACTAAGGAAGCTAGACCGTATCCTTACCCATACTACCCGATTACCTAAGTACTAGAGAGTATCTTCTTGAGTGTTGTTCTCGGTGGCACTATAGTAGTCAGGTGGCTGATCAGTTGATCTATGGCTAGTTTCAGGATACCTAGGGGGATCTCAATATACCAAAGGTACATGGAAGAGAAAGTATGTATACAAGTGTTGTCTAATGTGCTACCACTCGAAGGGGTACCAACAAGGGTTACAAAGACGTTCAACAATGTGAGCTTTAAAACCTCTTGTATTTCCTGCGTGTATGCTTCCTCGACCACAAATTTATGCACTCAATGAAAGATCACTATAGTTTAAAGACACCAGAACACGTCTCTACCCTGAAAAAAATTTAACCCACAATTCCTACCAAGGAAAGTGCTTTGATACCACTTCTAAGGTACCAAGTGTAATATAATATGTAGAAACAAGAATATTCAATAGATATCGATGGAACAACAAAATATTGAGAAGAGCAATACCAAAAATAATACCTTTATTCAAAGAAAGCAATGTTCACTTACCTCTTCGAGGGGGCAACCTCTAGCACAACATAGCTCTATTACAATAATGCTCAAGACAATCTTTCTCATGCCTCCCACTCTTATTTATACTAATTATATCTTATAAAGAACATTCTAGTGGAAGAATTTTTTAGAAGTGAAAGCTTCTATTAGGTGTTCTTACATTGACTTGTTCATATTTATTAAACAGGCCTTATTAACTAATGTAAGCTTTTATTACATGGAAAACATATTATTCTATCTACATGAAGGCTTAGGGATGTTAGGTCCTTAACAAGATATTTTGGAGAGAATCAATAAATAATTGACATTCAAATAATATAATCGATTGAGTGGTCAACAGAGCATTATACTAGTTAGTTGGGTCAATAAGGGTAGTCAACTAGTGTGTAGGTCAAGGAAAAATTCAAGTACATTACACAACCTAGCAAATTAAATTTGAACATGTCTTCATCACTTCAAGGAAGTTAGTTATACCTTGATGCTATATATAGATGGTCTTATGGATCAATCTATTATAGAAGTTTTTCCTGTGTTTTCATCTATGCTGAGATGTGATCACTTGTGCTTAAGTGTTGCAACAATGTATTTAGACACCACTTCTTCTTGAAATGTATAACTTCTTGATCTATTAATTCCCTAGTTCTCGAACACTTTCCTCAAATTGTCACATGCTTCCTTTTTATTCCTCGAGCATGTGCAACACTTTTTCACTATTGGGATGGCCATCACACTTTGATTTTTTACGCTCATTTGTGTTATGCTTGTTTGGTGTACTCACTTAATTAATTATTTTAGGGATGCCACTGCATCAAATTTCCTTTGCAAATAAAACAATGTTCATCCAAATGTTGATCTTGCATCCTTAGCCTATTTTGCCATTGACTTCCTCTTGCAAAATTTCTAATACTTTTCTTTTGAAATCAAAGTATTGTTTGCATATGATATGTTCTTCCACCTAAATAGAGTCTATTTAACTCTGCACCCCTATTCTTCATTATCTTCTTGCCCCAAATATTCTCTATTTCATTTGGCTTCTTCTTTGTAATTTGTATGCACCAATTTTCATCCACACTCATTTCTTCAATTGCTTCATCATCTTCTATGACAATGTCTTCTTCTCCATACTCATATACATCTACAACATTGAAAATAAGTAATATTTCAAACTCCTTGGGCAACTCCACCTTGTATGTGTTAGCACCAAATTTCCTCTCAATCTTACGTATTCTAATCTTCTTCACATTCAACATGTTGTAAGCACCCTTGGGATAGTGCTAGATTTCTTGACATGCGACATGACCAAATCAACAACTATAATTGACTTAAACCTTATATGTGCATTTGCATGCTCCTTGTAATCATTTATCCTTTTTGAAGAGTTATAATTCATATAGGATGTAAATATTAGTATAATTCATAATAAATGAATGGTTGATAGATACAATGAGCTTTGTGATAATATACTTATATGCATTGACTAGTCATGAAGGTAAATGGTTGTGTTACTTAGTTTATGTAATTAACATATTATTATTATTATTATGTAATATTTATTTATGTATTTTATATTCATTACATTATCTATCCCTTCAAAGATGTTTTTTCCTCAAAGCATTTTATGGAAAAAAACATGTCTTCATTTTGGCCTACAATGCCTTCTCGTGATTCTTTGTTCTTGAAGTTGTGATGGTTAAATACACAAGTTGATATGATTTATGAAGTGTTGAGCATAATTCTCATATTGTAAAAGGGTTAGACCACCCTAATTCAATTTTTTATGATAATGCACGTCGAGAATTTCTGTGATTTAAGGGATGATAGGATTCCACAACTGAGCTTCCTTTTTTTTTTTGTGACTCAAGGAATCAACAACTAGTCGGGCTCGTACTCACGTAACACAGGATCGAGTTATCCGACTGCTACCATTATAACGTGACACACAAGGTAAGCCGAGGTTTCAAACTAGTGACTTCACATAACATAGTGCCTTAACAATACACTCCATCACCGACTGCCCTACATGCCAAGGGCACAACTAAGATTCTTTATGAAATACTAGGATCACCACTTATTTTTTCATATTGATTTCATCATTGGTGAGTTCATTGAATAATATGATCTCTACTATAATTAGGATGATGATAAGTCATCCTTGTATCTTGTGTCTTTTTTTTTTTGGAATATTCATCTTTAGATATTCTTTGTGATTTGTTGATTTATACCATTTAAAATAAACATATTTCCATTTTTTTTATGTTGATTAGATCTAGCTCAGTTCCTTTCTCTCATTTGGTTTTTTACATCTATCAACTTCTTTAATTTAATTGGATCTATTATTGTTTCTTTATTGATAAGTGTTTTTTTTTGACAAGTTGATCTAAATTTTTTTTTATGTTGTGTTCTCTTCTCATCCTTTAACTTAGTGATTTGTATGATCAAGATTTGATTATAATTTTCAAAGTAGAAATTACTTCATCTTTATTAGTGACAACCTTGTCAAAAAAAATTCCGACTATCCCAATTTAGATATTGAGATTCTTCATGGCATCATTGATATCTCACCACTTCAATTTTTAATTTATCAACTTCTCTAGTAAAGTCTGTATTCCTAGATCATAAATTGATATGTGTAAGGGTTTTCTTGAGACAAATCGCTCTTAGTCTCACAATTTATTCTTTCAATTTTGCACATCCATTATAATATGACTATGCCACAATTACTATAAAATACCCTTACTTCATAATTTGATTCACGTAAAAAAAAGTACCTTCCAAATTTATATTTATATCTATAAAGTAAATTGTATACTTTTTAAGATGGAGAGGATTAGTATAATACTTAACCTAGACTTAAGTATGTCTTCAAACTTTTATTATGTGTAATGTTACCACTATCACTTAAATCAAATTTAATATTTCCTTAGCAAGACAACTTAAAACAACCCACATTATATGATAAAATATCATATCATATTATATTTGATATTATATTTTTACTGAGATTATACACTTCACATTTGGTAGCAAGATTCCTACATCTATGGGCATAGTTGGCAATTATTTCTTCCTTTCGTGCAGTTAAATGTAAAATATTAACAATGCCATTAAGACTATAACCGTTTTTTCTTTCCTTTCCATTTAGGGGATGACTGTGCAAGGTATGTGATCTTTGCAAGGCAATCTATTTGAAGATGTCTTCTCCACGATAATGGCACTATTTATTAATAAGTCTCAATGATTGGTGTCAATTGGGTCTACCTCGGGCGGATAGGAAATATGGTTGTTAACCTCCCCACCCAGGTTTAATTCTCGTAAGTGATATGTTGAGCTCTTAAATGAGATATTATGGTGTTGGCGAGGTACAAACAACCCCTCTCTTTCTCTCTCTCTCTTGGGCTTAGAAAGTGGGGCCAATTATATTCCTTGGGAAGTTCCCAATGACCAAATTGGTCAGTCAATTGGGTATAACTTGGGTGGTTGGGAGAAATGATTGTTAACCTCCCCACCCAATTTCAATTTTTGTAAGTGACATGCTTAGCTCTTGAATGAGATATTGTGGTATTGGCAAGATACCAATAACATCACTCTTGCCTTCATGCTTAGAGGGACAAGTCATTTATATTCCCCAAGCGGTTCCTAATGCCCAAATTTTTAAAAAAATCCTTGGAAAAAAATTCCTGATGATTGGTGCTTTGGTTTTCTCTCTCTAGATCTTATTATTTAGCATACATTATTCTCCCACATTGACATGACTTGTCTTAATGGTCCAATGTCTACTAATTGTTATTTGTCTCTGTTCTCTGTGGGTTTTGTTGTAATGGTTGAGAACTATAGCTTAGACAAGAATCAGTTCGAGACATTTTCAAAAAACAATTCTATTTTTGAAAAAGATATTCTATTTTGTAATTCATTTTAGTTAAAAAGTGAAAGTCTTATTTTTAGCAGTTGAGTCTAAAATGTGTATTTCATGCATGCATGACTTAGACTAGGAGTAATATCAAAAATAGATTATGGTTTTGGTCTCAGCTAAAACTATAAAGACAAGTTAAGAGAGAGAGTTAAGACACACTTGAACACTTGAGTAGTT
>ML799680.1:0-34937 GCA_009831015.1 Picea engelmannii
ATACAAGTAAACACATCTCTAAAGGGATGTACTAAATAGAAAAAAAAATATTAGTTGGAGGAGATTTTGTATGCATAAAAATAAGTGTTCAAGGATCCTAAAGGGTTACCACCTAAGAGGGAAGTGGAGCACAAGATATATTTGTTGCTTGACTGCCCATTACCAAACATTAGGCTGTAAAGACAATCCATCCTAGAAGTAGATGAAGTGAAAAAATAGTTGCGACAATTATTAGAGTAGGGAGTAATTCAACCAAGAACTTCACCTTGTGTGTCACCTACCATCGTAGAACACAAGAAGGATGGGACTTGGAGAATGTCTATTTAATACAAAGTTTTGAATCATATCACCCTCAAGAATTGATACCCTTTTCCTAGGATCAATGAGTTTCTATATTAGTTGCAACATTCCAAGTACTTCATTAAGTTGGACCTCAAATTAGGATACCACCAAGTACAAGTTAAAAAATAAGTCCCCTAGAATGCCACGTTTAAGACAAGGAAAGGTCTATATGAATGGTTGGTAATGTTGTAGTATTCCAGATATAAAATAGTATGTTGAACAAAAATATTTTAGCTAGAAATGGCAGAGCAACAATGATATAACCAGAACAATACCAAAATAATACCATAATAACACCAGAATAACACTAGAAAGAGCACCTTGATTAATGATAGAAATTTTCACTTGCCTCTTCAAGGGGGAAACCTCCAGCAAAGTAGAGCTCTATTAAAATAATATCCAAGACAAAAATTCGCATACCCTCTACTCCTATTTATAGTAAATTTGTCTATCCAAAAGAACAATCTAGAGGAATATCCTTCTAGAAGCGGAAGCTTCTATTAGGTCTTCTTACATTTGAATTATTCTTCCTTATTGCTAGGCATTTATTACATGGAAATATATTATTCTACCTACATGAGGGTTTACGGAGGTTAGGTCCCTAACATGTCCTCCCCCTTAAAAATAGCCTTGTCCTCAAGGCTTGAGATGAGGAAATTGTGGCAGAATGCTAGTTGGTTCCTAAGTGGCATATGTTGGAGTGGTATCTTTCCACTGGACTAACACTTCCTTGATGGTGTGTTGATGCAGATGACGCTCATGCAGGTCAAAAATTGCTTGTGGTTGCAGCCAGATGGAGCCTTCTTCATCCAACTTAGGAAGGCTAGTTGGAGTTTGGCACTTGGTTTCAATCACCTTCTTTAAGTAGGAGACATAGAAAACATGACAGAGCTTATAATGATTGGGTAAAGATAACTGATAGTACACCTGTCCCACACGCTTGAGAACAGTATAATGACCGTAAAATTTGGGAGCCAGTTTCTGAAAATGGTCAGTCTTGAAGGAAGTTTTCTTATAAGGTTGTAGTCGAAGAAACATATGGTCTCCTTCAACAAATTGATGTTAAAAGCGACCTTGATATGCCTATTTCTTCATGTAATTCTCAGCCATGACCAAATTCTCTCTGAGGGTATGGAGAATAGCCTATCGAACTGTAAGAGTTTGTTCAACCGTCTGGATCTTTGAGACACCTGGAAGGTATGAGATAATTGAAGGTGGATTTTGTCCATATACTGCTTCAATAAGAGTCATGCAGGTAGTTGTATGGTAAGAAGTGTTGTACCACCATTCAGCTAGTGGTAACCATTGAGCCCACTGATTTTTCCTTTTCGATGCAAAACAACTCAAATATGTTTCCAAAACCTTATTGACGGCTTGAGTTTGACCATCAGTCTGGGGATGATAAGATGTGCCAAGATGTAATTGGGTGCCTTGTATCCTGAACAGTTCTTGCCAAAAATTGCTGGTGAAAGTTGGTTCTTGATAAAAAACAATAGAATGAGGCATGCCATGAAGCTTGAAGACCTGATCCATGAAAATTTGAGCCATAGTGGAGGTCGTAAATGGGTGTTGAAGAGAAAATAAATGAGCATACTTGGAAATATGACCAACGACCACCATGATGACTGATTTATTGCCCAATTTAGGTAATCCCACAATAAAATCCATGGAGATATCACTCCAAATAGTAGGTGGAATCAGAAGTGGTTATAGTGTGCCAGGAGATTTGACTATTTTTCCCTTATTGCGTTGACAAACATCACATTCTACCACAAAATTTTGAACGTCATGTTTCATATCATCCCAGAAAAAAGAACGTTTGAACGGTCATAGGTTTTGGTAAACCCTGAGTGCCTAGTTGTGGGTGTAGCATGAAGCTCAGAAAGTATCATGGATTTAAGTTGTGTCTATTTAATTAAAGACAAATGGCCTTTGTAGTGAAGCTCATCATTTTTTTGGTTTGTTGATAGTTTTCCTAGCAATAGTTTCCCTTGAGTCCCTAGCTGATAGATTCCTAGATACCTGTGCCAAAGAGACCCTGATAAACGATTGGAAAATTCCTTGGGTTATCCCTGATAAATAGATGGTACATCCCTTGGGTTATCCCTAATAATTGAATGGAACATCCCTTGGGTTAACCATGATAGCAACTATTGGAGTAAGGAGTAATTCAACCAATAACCTCACCTTGTGTGTCACCTACCATCATAGCACCCAAGAAGGATGGGACTTAGATAATGTCTATAGAATACAAAGTTTTGAATCAGATCACCCTTGAGAATTGATACCCTTTGCCTAGGATCAATGAGTTTCTATATTAGTTGCAACATTCCAAGTACTTCACGAGTTGGACATCAAACTAGGATACCACCAAGTACAAGTTAAAAAATAAGTCACCTAAAATTCCACCTTTAAGACAAGGAAAGGTTTATATGAATGGTTGGTAATGTTGTAGTATTCCAGATATAAATTGGTATGCAGAACAAAAATATTTTAGCTAGAAATGGCAGAACACCAATGATATAACCAGAAAAATACCAGAATAACACCAGAAAGAGCACCTTGATTAATGATAGCAATGTTCATTTTCCTCTTTGAGGGGGAAACCTCCAGCATAGCAGTTGTCTATTACAATAGTATCCAAGACAAAACTTCTCATACCCTCTACTCCTATTTATACTAAATTTGTCTATCCAAAAGAACAATCTAGAAGAAGATCCTTCTAGAAGCGAAAGCTTCTATTAGGTCTTCTTACATTTGACTTATTCTTCCTTATCGCTAGGACTTATTAATATTGGCCTTTATTACATGGAAATATATTATTCTACCTACATGAGGGGTTACAGAGGTTAGGTCCCTAACATGTCCTCCCCATTAAAAATAACCTTGTCCTCGAGGCTTGAGATGAGGAAATTGTTGCAGAAGGGTAGTTGGTTCCCAAGTGGCATCTACTAGAGTGGTATGTTTCCACTGGACTAACGCTTCCTTGATGGTGCACTAACCCATATGATGCTCATGCTAGTCCAAAATTGCTTGTGGTTGAAACCAGATGGATCCTTCTTCATCCAACTCAGGAAGGCTAGTTTGAGTTCCACGCTTAGTTCTAATCACCTTCTTTAAGAAGGAGACATGAAAAACATGATGGAGATTAGAATGACTGGGAAAATATAACTGATAGGACACCTGTCCCACACACTTGAGAACAGTATAAGGACTATAAAATTTGGGTTCTAGTTTCTGATAATGGTTAGTCTCGAGGGAAGTTTGATTATAAGGTTGTAGTCGAAGAAACACCTAGTCTCCTTCAAAAAATTGATGTTCAGAGTGACCTTGATCTACTTGTTTCTTCATGCGATTCTGGGCCATGAACAAATTCTCTTTGAGGGTATGGATAATAGCCTATCGAACTGTAAGCATTTGGTCAACCGCCTGGACCTTCGAGACACCTAGAAGGTATGAGAGAACTGAAGGTGGATTTTGTCCATATACTACTTCAATAGGAGTCATGCGGGTAGTTGTATGGTAAGAAGTGTTGTAACCATTAAGCCCACTAATTTTTCCTTTCTGATGCAAAACATCTCAAATATGTTTCCAAAAACTTATTGATAAATTCAGTTTGACCATTAGTATGGGGATGATAAGATGTGCTGAGATGTAATTGGGTGCCTTGTAGCCTGAACAATTCTTTCCAAAAATTGCTGGTGAAAGTGGGGTCTCGATAAAAAACAATACAATGAGGCATGCCATGAAGCTTAAGACCCAATCCATGAAACATTGAGCCACAATGGAGGTGGTAAATGGGTGTTGAAGAGCACATAAATGAGCATAATTGGAAAGATGATCAATGACCACCATGAGGACTGATTTATTGCCCAATTTAGGTAAGCCCATAATAAAATCCATAGAGATATCCCTCCAAATAGTAGGTGGAATCAGAAGTGGTTGTAGTGTGCCAGGAGCTTTGACTGTATTTCCTTTGTTGCATTGACAAATATCACATTCTACCACAAAATTTTGAATGTCCTGTTTCATACCATCCCAGAAAAAAGAACGTTTGACCCGGTCATAGGTTTTGGTAATCCTTGAGTGCCTATCTATGGGTCTAGCATGAAGCTCAGAAAGTACCATGGATTTAAGTTGTGACTTTTTACTTAAATACAAATGGCCTTTGTAGCGAAGCTCATCATTTTTCCAAGAGTACCCTTGGGAAATTGGAGAATTGGTGTGCAATTGTTGGATTAGATGCGAAATTTTGGGATCTTGTAGCCATTCCTGGCGAACAAGTTGGAGCCAATCTAGTACAATGAAGGAGAGGGATAAAAGGGACCCTTCATATTCATATTTTCTTGAAAGTGCATCAACAACCACATTGTCTTTGCATTTCTTGTAAATGATATCATAATCATATCCAAAAAGATTAGTCACCCATTTTTGTTTCTCCGAGGAGGAAGGGAGTTGTTCTAGAAAATAGTTGAGGCTTTGACGATATGTCTTAATTTGGAGGCGTTTCCCCAATAGATAAGTGCGCCAAAGATCCATTGCATGAAAAATAGAAAAAATTTCCTTTTCATAGATTGATTGGCCCAAATGTCGCTCTGACAATTTTTGCTGGTAAAGGCCAAAGGATGACCATCTTGCATAAGGAATGCTCCAATTCCTCTCCTGAAAGAATCACATTCCAGGACAAAGGTCTTTTTGAAATCAGGAATGTCCAGGACTATAGTGATGCACATGGTCACCTTCAAGAATTGAAAATTCTGATCGACTGCGGGAGTCCAAGTGAAAGAATTATTTTAAAGGAGAGCAATGAGAGGTGCTGCAATATTTCCATAATTATTAACAAAATTGTGATAATATCTTGCTAAACCTAGAAATCCACACAATATTTTGAGAGTCTTTGGGCGAGGCCAATCCTGCATAGCTTCAATCTTCTTAGGATCCACCCTGACACATGCCTTTCCAACAATATGACCCAAGTACTTGACTTCTGAGGCGCCAAAAGCACATTTAGATTGTTTGAGGAAAAGTTGGTGCTGAGAGAGTAGTTGTAGAACTTGTTCCACATGAGCAAGATGGTTTGTCCAGGTTTTACTATAGATGAGTATATCATCAAAGAAAACTAATACAAAATGATGTAGAAAAGGATGAAAAACATGATTCATGAGGCTTTTGAAAGTGGAGGGAGAATTACACAAGCCAAAGGGAATGACCAAAAAATCATAGTGGCCCTCATGAGTTTGAAATGCACTCTTAGGAATGTCTACCTCGTTCATACGTATCTAGTGGTAGACAAAATGAAGATAAAGTTTAGTAAAGAACTAGGCACCACTCAATTCATCCAAGAGGTCATCAATAACAGGAATGGGAAATTTGTCTTTAATGCAAGTGAGTTTGTTGAGAGAGAGGAATTCAATACACAAGACCACGAGATAAGAGTAGGGGCTCGTACTAGGACGAATAACACATGCAGTGAGAAATTCTTGAACAATTTTATTAATTTCATTTTTCTGGGAAAAGGGATGACGATAGGGACAACAATTGGAAGGAAGGCTATCGGGGACAAGAGGAATGCAATGATCATTAACACCACGGGGAAGGAGGAAGTACTTGGGGAGTGGAAAAAACAACTTGATGTTTGGAGAGGATGGATTAGAGGTCTTGCGGAACAGAGGGTGTCTTAGTGGCGTGAATGGCATGGAGTTGTGCAATAATGCCAGAATGCCATTTTTTGAGGATCTTTTCCATGTGATGGGAACTGATGATCTCCAGGGAATTGGCGGTGATGCCTTGTAACTTATATTGTTGGCCCTCCTGGTTGAATTGCATGGTTAATTCCTTAAAATCCATGAGAATGGGACCCAAAGTCCTTAGCCATTATGCACCCTACACAATGTCATAATCACCCATGTCGATAGAAAACATATGAGATTTCGTGTGGTACTGACCAATTTGGAGGCACACATTTCCACAATGCCCCCCACATTTAATGGACCTGCCATTGACAATCATGATTTGAAAATTATTGACTGCATGGATGTAACAATTAGTTTATTGGACAATGTGGCGATGAATAAAATTATGGGTGCTTCCACTATCAACAACTATGATGACCTTCCGATGCTTAATGTAACCAATTAACTTGAGGGTTTGGGGAGCAGAACACCTAGTGAGAGTATTCAAGGAAATGACTGGTTCAATTTTAGGAGGGTCGAAGGGTGGGGTCATGTCAGTGGGTTCAGGTGATTCTCCCATAGGGGGGGCCTTGACATCATCTTACAAAACATCCTCGGAGATGGCCATAAAAATATTTTGTTCCTCACACTCGTGCCCCGGAAAATATTTGTCATCACAATTATAACAAATTCCTTTGAGTTTGCATTCAACCATTTATTCCCTGGTCAATTTATGGATCTTTAGTGGAGTGGAAGGAGGAGTGGGAGTGATTGTCTTAGGGTGAGGAATAAAGGAGGGTTTTTGGGTTTGAGAAGAGAAAAAATGTTGGGATTCCTTATCTCTTTTAGTATCTTCCACCCAACTCTAAGGCTGACCCATGAGGGCATGGGCATGAATCTCATCCTTGAGGCCACTGATAAAACATTCTCAGAAAAAATCATCAGACATGCCCTCTGTACGGAAATCCAATCGCTCAAAAGAGGATATAAAGTCTTCCACTGTGCCATATTGTTTCAACTTTGTCAAATGACTTAAATGGTCGGTGTCAGTGTTAAAGCATTCATAAATATCTGCCATAAATTGTGTCTAAGCCACATACCCTTGGTGGGCATTTTTTCTCCATTGCCATCATTGCTATCGTTCTTGATCTAGATGGTGAACACCATTATGGAGTTACTCCAACTCATATGTAATGCCATACCAAGAGAAATAATGTTCCATTTGAGTTACCAAGCCAGTGGGATCCGAGCCATCAAATGTTTTCACATCCACACGTGGAAGGTGTTGATCACACCGAAAGTGATGTGGCTGAAAATTCTGGGAATTAGAGGAAGTTTCACCTTCAGAGTGCAAAGGTGGGTCAGAGGAGGGAAGATCTGCAGGGATATTCAGCTTGGCGCAGATCATGTTAGTGAAGGATGCAAGATGGGTAGCGAGGTCCTATTTGATGGTTTCCATTTTGGCATCTATGGAGGAATGCATTTTCTTATTGATGGTGGAAAAATTGGCACTGAGCTTTCTCACTTCCTTTTGGGTCTTTGTGAAAATAGAGGACAAGGAATTGAAGCGAGCTTCCAAGTCTTGGCTATGGGCATGGGCCATGATGAAGAGGGAAAATGAAAAGGGACAAGTGAGACCACATATAAAATGGGTTATGGGTTAAGTGTATCATGAATATCAGGGCAAGGAGGGGAATCCAAAGAGGTAAGGCCCAAATAAGGGTATTGGAAGGGGGTTGAGTCCATGGGAAAAACAATTGGTTGAAAAATAATAGGTATGACTGCGATAAGGGTGAAGAGAGGAATCCAACTAGATAGGGATCAAATAATTGTGCGAACAGTAGTACTCAACCCAATATTCCTGCGGAGTTATACTCTGATCTGAATTGCGGTGTTGAAATGCCCAAATTCTTAACAGGAATAAATGTGTAGTAATTTCGCAACTTGAATGTAGGAGGCATAGTTGCGTGACAATAGATCTTGTATGTTACATTTTTGTTTATGTCCCAAGGGTTAGGGTATGAAGGGTGTATAAAGACAAGGATTTTCCCTATGCTATAGCTCTCTGATATATGTGCAGGGTCCAATAGTAGCACTCGGACCAATATCTTAGGACACCAACTAAGGTGGCTAGAATGTGCACTTAGTCATCCTACCTAAGTACCCAGGTACTAGAGAGTATCTTCCTGAGTGTTGTTATCAATAGCACTAGAGAAGTTAGGCAGCCGATCGGTTTATCTATGGAGGGCTTAAGGAGATCTAGGTCGATCCATATACAGGTCATGTCTGATGCGCTACCACTCGAAGGGGTACCAACATGGGTTACAAGGGTGGCCAACAGATGTTCTCTTAAGTACCACTTGTATTTACTTCATGTATTACTCCTCGAACACAGGTTTATACGTGTAACGACAAATCTTTGCCAAGGAAAATGCTCTTATACCACTTGTAGTATTCCAGATATAAAAAGTTAAGCCATAATTTTCTGCCAAGGAAAGTGCTCTGATACCACTTGTAGTATTCCAGATATAAAATAGTATGTAGAACAAAAACATTTTAGCTAGAAATGGTAGAACAACAATGATATAACCATAACAATACTAGAATAACACCAGAAAGAGCACCTTGATTAATGATAGCAATGTTCACTTGCCTCTTCGAGGGGGAAAACTCCAACAAAGCAGAGCTCTTTTACAATAATTTCCAAGAAAAAACTTCTCATACCCTCTACTCCTATTTATACTAAATATGTCTATCCAAAAGAAAAATCTAGAGGAAGATCCTTCTAGAAGTGAACACTTATATTAGGTCTTCTTACATTTGACTCATTCTTCCCTATTTCTAGGCATTATTAATATTGGCCTTTATTACATAGAAATATATTATTCTACCTACATGAGGCGTTAGGGAGGTTAGGTCTTGTTGACAATTGAATCCGTTAGGACCAAAGTGGAAACCTCACGAGGATATAAATCCCCCTGCATTTTTATAGAGGTGGTACTCCTCTTTTACTTCACATTTTCATGGGACTTCGGGTCTTCAAAATATGGGACTTGTGCATTCCGTCGTGGTAATCAAAGAAATATAAAATAACATGAAATAGATGTTTTGTTTTATCAGTTAAAGAAGTTTCCTGAGAAAGGACCAGGAATCACACATTTTATATATTAAAGAAGAATAAGCAAAATTTCCTCACATCCATCATAGTTTAACTTAAAGATTTCTGATCACATAAAAATAAAAAAGAAGATGGTCTGCATGCATAAGAGAACCTTAATAGAGTGGAAACGTGGGCATATAAAATAAAGATAATGATATATCAACCTCAAATACTTTATATTCTGAAATCAGGGTTACAAAGTATAGTCGAGATTGTTCCCAAAGTAGCTCTCTTGAAATTTCTAAAAAATATATAGTCTGTTACATATTTTTTGAAATTTAAAATGTTGTTGTCTTAGAGATTGGGATTGGGGCTCACACAGACCATAAAGAAAAAAAATACAAGAAATAAGCTTACATAAGGAGGATGGTGGGAGAAAGCAGAAAAAAAAGACCTGGAAAGAAGAAAATGAGAAGTTATCAGTCTTCGGTTAGACCTTTCTAGTGAAAGAGGTGGAATAACTGGATGAAGGAACTGATAAATAAAGAGAGATATGATCAGTGTAAACTTACTATGATGGTCTCTCATCTCTTTTATTTGCTTTTTTATGTCCTTTTATCGTTGTCATTAACGGTTACAAAAACCATCTCAACTGCTTCTTGCCCCTCATTGGTCAATTGGTTGATGGATTTCTTGAACCATTCTTTGATGTAACTTTTCATTGGTGCCACGTCGATTTCATGCCGGATTTTGATGTTGAACAGCTCACCCTCCAATCTCTTAGATTAAGGGAAATACCATGTAATGCTTCTTCAATGTCTTGATTCTTTACAGAGTAGTCCACTAGCCAATTGTCTATGTCGTCCTCATTATATTCAAGTATACCATAGAACTTTTCAATTGACAACCCTTTAAAAATCTCAACTTGTTCTTCGAACTATTGTTTTGATAATAATATTGAGTTGAGAATTAGTTTGGGGTCTTGTACTTCATCAGTATTCCCAACTAATTCTACCTCCATGATCTTTTTGAATAGTTCTTCCCTCCTTGATATGGCTTGGTTGTACGCTTGAACAATATCATTCAAGTTTTTTATCTTGTCTTTCCAACTGGCGTTCAACTATTTTATCCGAATTGGAGAGGGAAGATCCTCCTCTCTTCTCCTTAATTATGCCATGTTGGAAACTTTGTTTCAAAAAGGTATTATAGCATCAAGGTAAAAACCTTGTTCATTTTTCAGGTTAGCTTGCAAATTCTCGTGGAAAGCATGTGCCCTCGATTCAAAAGAAACAATATTTTTTGAATTTTCCCAAGCCTCTATGATCAAAGCCATTATTTTCTTAATATTTTTCTCCACATAGGTTCTGGCTGATGTAAGAAGGCTTGAATATCCCTTTATTTTAGAAGAAGGTGTGGCAGGTTTGACTATTGTAAAAGGACTGGGAAGAAGTGGAAGAGGAATTAAAGTGTCTTCTAGTTCCTTGATCCTTTCTTTCAATCTCATATTTTCCACTTCAAGACCACCAATGGAGTCATCCAGAGAATCTTCGGTTGCTCTGTGAATTTTAGAAATATGGGAAGGCCATATATTCCTAAGGTCAACATCTGAACGATATTTCCCTTTCTTATTCTTCACATGTCTTTTTTCAATAATCAATTTTTTAGATTCGTTGTCAAAGACAATGCTCTGGAATGAAAATGATTTTTCTTCATCGAAGGTATCATTCTCAATAATTTCCAACGATGGATTCTGGTGGGCTGTGTTTCTTGGCTGATCAATGTTAGGAAACATTTTCTCAATGTCTTCCTCAAGCTCCATGTCTTCGAGTGAGAATTTTTTGATGTCACTTTCTACATGGTGGTCTTCCTCCTCTTGTACAATATTCTTCCTCCTCTTTCAAAGAGGAAGCTTGTGTGTGCTTTCAATTTTTCCCAGAGGGGGATTCTTTTCTCCTCCGCTATTGGAACCGGTGTTGGTAACCTTTTTAGATGGGTGGGCCACTAGAGAATTGCTCCAAGATGTTTTATTTTTTGGAGTAACAGTTGGGGATTGGGCACTCTTCTTGTTGGGACCCTTTCGTTTCTGATTGTAGAACTCATTTGTATTGAGTATCGTTTCCAGGTCACCAGTAATGTGAGCAGTAGTGCCTAAGTTATTATATTATTCTTCACTATGGATAAATGAATTGTTGAATCATACTGCCAACATTTGTTCCATGAAAATCCCATTATGGTCAAACCCTTTTATCTTCTTAGCATATTTCAGATTCACATTATGGAAGTGGTTCGCAAATTCATCGATTTTGTTCATATTTATGAATATAAAATACCCAATTTTCCAAGGCAAGGGTATGAATTGGTTTTTTCGTTTCTCATGGAAAAAGTGCAACCAAAAGTTATACTACTTTGTGACTTCCGTAACAAACATTTTATCAGTAACATGGCATGGAAGAAAGGAAGGATTTTCCTTAGAATCGAAAATCCTGATAACATTGTGATTTTCCATTTGCTCCAACATCCCCTTTTTATCGAAGAATTTATTTTCCTTGCTGAACATCTGGGGGGTGTCTTTTCCAAACAAAAATCCTTTGAAAATAGAGATAAAATCATTGAAAACTTCATAAAATGCAAGGAAGCTTTGTGCCTCCACAACGCTTGGTACCAGAAGGTAACCAAATCAAGTTCATAGTTTACAATCTTGCAGATAGACAATTTCAAAAATTGACAACAATGTGCTATTGCAAACACCAAATAATAAGACATGAAGAATTTCTTTTCGTTTATGTAATGTGACAATTGGGAATATATTTCAATGGAAATCAATTTTCCCCAATTGAAAATAGCTTGTTCTTTGAATGTAAAATATAAGATATAAAGAACCATATGGGAAATGTTGGAGGTGCTTTCTTGGCCTGTCACCCTAGTGAATAGCCAAGCAATTTACCGAAAGGGGTTTTTGAGCAATTTGACCTGAAATATAGTAATATCTTCAGAGAAAGTGGTGGGATCCTCTAAGAACTCAGGAAAGAGGTCCAGGCCATTGTCATGCTTTTTCAAGAAATCCCTGCAATCTTTGCCTTTGAAGGTGAGTGTTGGCTCAGGGAGCTTCAACATTTTATGGAACACTTGAGGTGAAAGAGAGACAGGAGAATGGTCTTGAATTTGAATAATATGATGACTCGGTAAGTATTTTTCGGCGCACCAGGAAACCGGTTCCTTACATTCGAAAACCTCAGGGATACAAACTACATGAGAAATTCTGGAAGTCCATATCAATTCCTTCTGAACAGAAGGGAATGAATAGTAAGAATACACTCTAGATCACTGAAAGTTCTGGTCTTCACATCCAAGGCTATTCAAAGTATCTTCGTAGAATTTTTTTCGAGCTGTTGCTTCCATAAGTTGATGAGAGAACTCTTTTAATCTAGATAATATTTGAAATGAGCACTTGAGAGAGATAATATAATCTTCCACAAATCATGCTTTAATGTGGTTTAATGAGAAATCTCCTCGAGCCCTTCGTTTATTAATGATGATCTTTACTAAACCTGCATGATGAGTTATTAGCATTAAACCAAACTAAATTTATATTGGGACAAGCGCGAAGGTGGTGGGGACAAACGAGAGTGATTAGGATTTGTGAAATTTAATGAACCCGACAACCCTCGATCCCATGGTTGTGAATGATAGAAAAATGGCTAAGTGTTGGGAGTGGTCAGGTAGACTTGGATACAAGAGCAATGAAATACTCAGGAGCTCGGTACCCACAAAAAGTTTGACCGTCATAATTTAGACCATGGATTTTTGGGTGCAAAATGGATATCACGGAACTTGGAATATGATATCTTGAACCCACGAACCCGCAACTTGAAAAATAGTTAAGTATAGGATAATACGTCGGTCGGTTAGACTCACGATATGGGAGTATGGGTGGAAGTAAGAACCCGCAAGTCCCCCAACCTGTGAGCTTTTCATTTTTTCAAAATGACTAAGTATAGTAACTAGAAAGGGAAAAGAGAAGGGAGAAAAGAAAAGGGGAATTCAGGTAAGTATAGTAGAGGGAAAAGAAAAGGACAACAAAAGGTGGGAAAATAGAAAAGGGGAGGGAAAAATTCGGAAGTGAGAATTGATCTCAACAACTGGATCCAACTATGGGATGATAACCCCCTTGTGGGTTGTCAAGAATCCAAAATATTCATGACCATGCACTTCCATTCATTGGGCTATGGAGTTAGAGGTAAGAATATATAAACTAAAAAAAAAAATTATGTACAAGTTTAATGAGAAAGTTTTAAGTGAAGAAACCTTTCAAATGTTGTCCATTGATAGGAAACATTAACCTTTTACCCTTCATGTCTTTGATCATATAGGAATTAAAACCTAGGACCTTCTTGACGATGTATGGTGCAATACAGAGTGCTTAGAACTTTGTATGCATGGATGGCTTCTCCTTAGCTTTGTTCCACAGTAACACCAACTCTCCCTTCTGAAATTTATTTACAATTGCACTCTGGTTAAAATAGTTTTTGATACTTTGTTTTCTCTGAGAGGTTCGATTCAGGGCTCTGTTTCATTCTTCCTCCAATTTCAACAAATGGTTGACCCTCATTTGGATAGGTGAATGGTCTCCAACATGTAGTATTCCAATTATAAAATAGTATGCAAAACAAAAATAATTAGCTAGAAACGACAGATAAACAATGATATAACCAAAACAATACCACAATAACACGAGAATAATTCTAGAATAACACCAAACAAAGCACTTTGATTACTGAGAGCAATGTTCACTTGCCTCTTTGAGGGGAAAAACTCCAGTAGAGCAGAGCTCTATTACAATAATATCCAAGACAAAACTTCTCATACCATCTATTCCTATTTATACTAAATCTATCTATCTAGAAGAACAATCTAGAGGAAGATCCTTCTAGAAGTGGAAGCTTCTATTAGGTCTTCTTACATTTGAATTATTCCTCTTTATTGCTAGGCCTTATTAATATTGAACTTTATTACATGGAAATATATTATTCTACGCACTTGAGGGTTAGGTAGGTTAGGTCCCTAACATGCCCTCCCCCTTAGAATCAACCTTGTCCTCAAGGCTTGAGATGATGAAATTGTTGCAGAATATTAGCGGGCTCCTAGGTTGCATCTGCTAGAGTTTTATCTTTCCACTGAACTAACAATTCCTTGATGGTACACTGATGAAGACGACACTCTCACTGGTCCAAAACTTCTTGTGGCTGCAACCAAATGGATCCTTCTTCATCCAACTCAGGAAGGTTGGTTTGAGTTTGGCACTTAGTTCCAATCACCTTCTTTAAGCAAGAGACATGGAAATCATGATGGAGCTTAGAATGATTGGGCAAAGCTAACTGATAGGCCACCTGTCCAATGCACTTGGGAACTGTATAAGGACCATAAAATTTGGGTTCCAGTTTCTGACAATGTTCGGCCTTGAGTGAAGTTTTCTTATAAGGTTGCAACCGAAGAACTACCTAGTCTCCTTCAACAAATTTCCATTCTATGTGACCTTGATCAGCTTGTTGCTTCATGCAATTCTGAGCCATGAACAAATTCTCTTTGAGGGTATGGAGAATATCCTCGTGAACTATAAGTGTTTGGTCAACCACTTGGACCTTCTATACACCTGACATGTAGGAGAGAACTGAAGGTGGCTTTTGGCCATATATTTCTTAAAAAGGAGTCATGTGAGTAGTTGTATGGTAATAAGTGTTGTACCACCATTCAACTAATGGTAACCATTGAGCCCATTGATTTTTCCTTTCAGAGGAAAAACACCTCAAATAAGTCTCCAAACATTTATTGACGACTTCAGTTTGACCATTAGTCCGGGGATGATAGGTGATGTTGAGATGCAATTGGGTGCCCTGTATTCTGAACAGTTCTTTCCAAAAATTGCTGGTGAAAGTTGGATCTCGATCAGAAACAATAGAATGAGGCATGCCATGAAGCTTGAAGATATGATCCATGAAAAGTTGAGCCACATTTGATGTGGTAAATGGGTGTTGAAGAGAACATAAATGAGCATACTTGGAAAGATGATCCACAAACACCATGATGACAGACTTATTTCCTGATTTAGGTAATCCCAAAATAAAATCCATAGAGATGTACCTCCAAATAGCGAGTGGAATCATAAGCGGTTGGAGTGTGCTAGAAGGTTTGATGGTTTCACCTTTGTTGCATTGAAAAACATCACATTCTGCTACAAAATTGTGAACATAAATTTTTCATACCATCCTAGAAAAAAGAACATATGACCCGGTCATAGGTTTTGGTAAACCCTAAATGTCGAGCTATGGGAGTAGCATGAAGCTCAAAAAGCACCGTGGATTTAAGTTGTGATTGTTTACTTAAATAGAAATGGCCTTTGTAGCGAAGTTCATCATTGTGCCAAGAGTACCTTTGGGAAAATGGAGAGTTGGATTTCAATTGTTGGATCATATGCGATATTTTAGGATCTTATATCCATTCTTAGTGCACATCGTGAAGCCAATCTGGTACAATGAAGGAGATGGAAAAAAGGGACCCTTCATCTTCATATTTTTGAGAATAATTCGGAACAAACTTGCGATAATAGCTGGTTAAACCCAAAAAACCACGCAATATTTTGATAGTCTTGGGGCGAGTCCAATCCTACATTTCTTCAATCTTTTTAGGATCCACCCGGACACCAGCTTATCCAACAATATGACCCAATTACTCTACTTCTGAGGCTCCAAAGGCACATTTAGATCATTTGAGGAAACGTTGGTGTTGCGAGAGTAGATGGAGAATTTTCTCCACATGGGAAAGATGATATTTCCAAGTTTTACTATAGATGAGAATATCATCAAAGAAAACTAAGACAAAATGATAGAGAAAAGGACGGAAGACATGATTCATGAGGCTTTGAAAGGTGGATGGGGCATTACATAGGCCAAAGGGCATGACCAAAAACTCATAGTGGCCTTCGTGAGTTTGAAAGGCAGTCATGGGTATGTTAGCTTCTTTCATACGTATCTGGTGGTAGCCAGAATGCAGATCAAGTTTATTGACTTATTGAGCACCACTTAGCTCATCCAAGAGATCATCAATGACAAGAATGGGTAACTTGTCCTTGATGGTGAACTTATTGAGGGAACAAAAGTCAAGACACATGTGCCAAGTACCTTATTTCTTAAGTACCATGACCACAGGGGAAGAATAAGGGCTGGTACTGGGGCGGATAACACCCGTTGGAGAAATTCCTACATTGTTTTCTCAATTTCATTATTTTGGGCAAAGGGGTGACAAAAAGGGAAAACATTGGGAGGAAGACTACCAAGAACAAGGGGAATGGAATGATCATGAACACCAAGAGAAGGAGGAAGTCCATGAAGGGTGGAAAACACAGCTTGATGTGTGGAAAGGATAGCTTGGAGGTCAGTATGTACAAATGGTGTCTCAATGGCTTGAATAGAATGGAGTTGAGAAATGATACTAGAGTGACCTTTCTTGAGGATATTTTCCATACGATGGGAACTAATGATCTCAGGAGAACTAGCTATGAGAACTTGGAATTGATACCTTTATCCTTCCTATTGGAATTTCATGGTTAATTCCTTAAAATCCATAAGAATGGGACCCAAAGTGCGTAACCATTCAACACTTAGCACGATGTCACAACCTCCCATGTAAATGAAAAACATATGATATTTCAATTGGTAATTTCCAATTTGAAGATGGAATTTTTCACAACGCCCACCACATTTCATGGACCCACCATTGGCTATCATGATTTGAAAATTATTGACAACACAAATATAACAATTGGTTTCCTGGGCAATGAGACGATGAATAAAATTATGGGTTCTATCACTATCAAGAAGGATGATGACCTTTTTGTTCTTAATGTAGCCAATGAGCTTGAGTGTTTGTGGGGTCAAGAATCTAGTGAGGGCATGCAAGGAAATAAGTGGGTAAACTTTAGGTGGGTCAGCAGGCTCCTGGGTGGCATCGGGAAGGGAGGGTTCTTCAACAAGGGGATTTGTCACATCCTCTTCAAGAACATCTTTGGAAAAGGCCATAAATAGTTTTTGTTCCTTAAACTTGTGCCTAGGAAAATATTTTTCATCACAATTATAGCAAAGACCCTTTAGTTGGCATTCAACCATTTCAGCCCTAGTTAGTTTTTGGACCTTGAGGGGAGTGATAGGGATGTTAGGATTAGTGGGTCGAGGAGAGGAAAAAAAGGGGGCTTTTTGTTCTGGGAAAAAACAACTTGGTGGGCCTCTTTAGCACGTTGAGTATCTTCCAACCAAGTTGGAGGGCGGGCCATGAGAAGCTGGGATCGAATTTCATCCTCGAGACCACTGATAAAGAATTCATGAAAGAACGCATCTGACATGCCCTCTATTCGAAAGGATAAATTCTCAAAAGAATTTATGAAGTCTTCCACTGTGCTTGACTGTTTCAACTTGGTCAAACGACTGAGATAGCAGGTATCAGTATCAAAGCGGGCATAAATCTCGGCAAAAACTGGGTCTAGGAAATATACCCCTGACATGAATTTTTTCGCCAGTTCCACCATTGCTAGCATTCAGGATCTATATAGAGGACACCATAGCAAATTTTGGCCAACTCGTTAGTAATACCATGTAGAAAATAATAATGCTCCATTTGAGTGACCCAACCCGTAGGATCAGAACCATAAAATTTATTGACCTCTATGCGGGGAAGACGGGGTTCATGATGAAAGGAGTTGGATTGAAAATTTGGAGACTGAGAGGAATCAACAACATCGGGTTGGTTTGATGAGGAAGGACCTGTAGGGTGGTTCAACAATTGATTTAAAATATACTGGAGGGAGGTGAATTGGATTGTGAAGTTGGATTCCATGTTGTTAAATTTGTGCTCTAATTTGTCAATGTGAGAATGGGTAGAATCCATATGAGATGTGATATGTTTGATGGAGACATGGGCTTGATTGATGGAAGCTTGGAGTTATTGGTTGTGAGTGGTGGCCATTTGGAGAGGGGAGGTGCAAATAAGGAAAAAAAAATGGATGGCTGGGACCACAAAAAAATAATAATTAAAAGTGATAGGTACCATGATGATCAATGCGTGAAGGGAAATATAATGGAATGGGCAACAAAATAGGGAAACTGGGAAGGGGTCGGGTCGATTGAAACAAAAAGGATTATAAATGAAGGGTACCACTGCGATCAGAGAGAAAAGGGGAACCCAATGGAATAGGTCCCAAATAAGTGTGCTTGCAGAGTTATACTCCATGATGAAGAATACTACAATGACAAAATGCCCAAATGCTTAATAGGAACAAATGTGTAGTAATTTCACAACCAACATGCAGAAGACATCGTAGCACGACAATAGATCTTTTTGGTTCTATTTATGTTTCCTTCCCAAGGTTTAGGGTATTCAAGGGTTCTACAGACAAGGGTTTTCCCTGTGCTATAGCTCTCTGATATACGTGTGGGGTCCAACAGTAGTGCTCGACCCAATATCTTAGGGCACCAAATAAGGAGGCTAGACCGTGCCCTTAACTATACTACTCGAATACCCAGGTACTAGAGAGTATCTTCTCAAGTTTTGTTCTTGGTGGCACTATAGCAGTCAGGCGTCCAAGCGGTTTATCTATGGAGGGCTTTAGGAGATCTAGGTTGATCCGCATACATGTGTTTTCTGATGCACTACCACTCGAAGGGGTACCAACATGGGTTACAAGGGTGGCCAACAAATGTGCACTTAAGTACCACTTGTATTTCCCGCGTGTATGAATCCTCGACCGTGGTTTTATGCATGTAACGACAGATCCTTGTAGATTAAAGATGTCGGAATATGTATCTACCCTAAAAAAATTTAACCCACAATTTTCTGCCAAGGAAGGTGCTCTGATACCACTTGTAGTATTCCAATTATAAAATAGTATGCAGAACAAAAATAATTAGCTAGAAAGGACAGAGAAACAATGAAATAACCAAAACAATACCACAATAACACGAGAATAATACCAGAAAGATCACTTTGATTACTGAAAGCAATGTTAACTTGCCTCTTCGAGGGGGCAACCTCCAGCAGAGAAGTGCTCTATTACAATAATATCCAAGACAAAACTTATCATACCCTCTATTCCTATTTATACTAAATCTATCTATCCAAAAGAACAATCTAAAGGAATATCCTTCTAGAAGTGAAAGATTCTATTAGGTCTTCTTACATTTGACTTATTCCTCCTTATTGCTAGGCCTTATTAATATTGGCCTTTATTACATGTAAATATATTATTCTACCCACTTGAGGGGTTAGGTAGGTTAGGTCGCTAACACAACATCTTCTGTATTAACCATGAAACTTAAATCATTAAGTTATAGGCTAATTGTAATTTTGGCTTCTTTTCCATAAAACAATGTGTATAGGGACATCCCAATGATGTCCTTTGGAGTCATTCTGCTTGCCCACAATGCATCAGTTAACTTCAAATTCCAATTCCTCTAGTTCTTGTCAATAGTTTTCTTCAATATTTGGACGCGTGTATTATTTGTGGATTCTACAAGGCCACTTCCTTGTGGATAATAGTTTGATGATTGACCCATGAGAATTCCATATTTTCCACAGAATACTGTAAACTTCAAACCAATGAATATCGAACCATTATCAGTGATAAATTTATCTGGGACACTGAACCTTGATAAAATATTATCTTTGAGGAACTTAATTAGCTCTTTAGAATCAACCTTTTTTAATTCCACCGCCTCTAGCCACTTTGTGAAATAATATGTAGCAGTGAGAATGTACATATGTCCCTTACTTGAATTTGAATTTATTGGTTCAACAACATCAAATCCCCATTAGGAGAATGGTTGTTCTATAGTTATAGGTTGTAAAAGCATTGCATATCTCTTCCTTTTTCCTAAAAATTGATGGCATGATACACACTTCCTTATTGTGGCATATGAATCTATGAAAATTGATGGCCAATAGAATCTTACGCTTATTATCTTGTGGGCGGTTGTGGTAGGTGCAAAATTTCCACCACATATTCCTTCATGGAATTATTTCATTAGTTCTTGGGCCTTGTCTTAATCAACACACCTTAGTAATATGCCATCATAACTTCTTCTAAACAGTATATCAACAATTAGCACATATTGATTTTCCTTCATCTTCAATGTTCCTTGTTCTTTGGGGTTCATGGTAACAGGAATCTTCCCGAACCTCAAGTACCATACAATTTCTTCGTACCATTCTGAATCAACCAATGGTTCTCCCACTGAAATTGAAATCATTCCATCCACAGAATCAATATTTTCAATAAGATTACATAAACCTTTCCCTTTGACAACCTTTAAAGGTTTAATTTCAATGTCATATTCTTGGATCTTTGCCAACCAGTTAGCCCATTTTCCTTCTCTCAATTATTGATTCAAAAGTATCTTTACTGGAGAAGATGATACATAATCAATGACATGAGAATTTAGTATGTACATTTGAAAGTGTGCCACCGCTTTCACAAGAGCCAAAGCTTGTTTCTCCAGTTTTGAGTACCTTAGTTCATAATCATGCAGGGTTTTTCTCATGAAACTGATTGGGAGTTCCTCACCTTTTGTATTTCTCTGAGTAAGAACAAATGCAACAACCATTTCTGTAGCGAATAAATAGATGATGAAATCCCTCTGAAAATCCAGACTAATGAGAAATGGAGCCGTGGTGATTGCTCCTTTGATATTGTTGAAAGCTTCTTGAGTATCCATCGTCCATTCAAACCTCTGTTCTTTTTTCAATAATAAATTAATACTTGCATAGTCAGGCACAAACCTTCGTACAAAATTGATCTTGCTGAAGAATGATTGAACTCCTTTCTTGGGTGTCGGGGGGTTGATCTCATTTATTTCTTGAACTCTTTCTCAATCTATATATACCCATTCCTTACACACAATATGACCCAATAATGTGCCTTGAGTTACAATGAATAAACATTTCTTTGGGTTTAGAGAGACACCATATAATCTGCATCTAACAAAAACATTTCTCAAGTGATGGATGTGATCACCCCTTATTTTTTAATGCATCGTCAAGTCATCTTGATAGTATTCCATGAATTTTCCTATCAACCCACTAAATGCATGATCCATGGCCCTCTGGAATGTCGCTCCAACATACTTCATGCCAAAGGGAATCTTGACATATGCATATGTCTCCCATGATGTTATGAATTTTGTATTCACTTTGTCTTCCTCAACAACCAAGACTTGATTATAACCAAAAAAACCATTCAACATAGACATGCAAGTTGATCTTGTGACTTGTTGGAAAAGGAACTCCATTTTTGGTAAATGATAGATATCCTTTACGCTGGCTTTGTTAAGGTCCCTAAAATCCACACACATCCGTATTTCTCTGGTCTTCTTTCTTACTATGAAAGGGTCCAAAAGCCAATCGGAATGCCTAATGGGATACATTATTCAGCCTTTTTCAACTTCTCCACTTTAATCTTTACCAGAGGCTTCAATTTGGGGTTCATCATCCTTATTTTTTGTTTGACCGGCTTCATTTCTTCTCTCAAAGGAATGATATGTTGAAATATTGTTTTGTCATAAGATTTCAAATCATCATAGGTCCATGCGAACACATCGAGATATTCTTTAAACAATGATACATATTGATCAACCTCCTCAATGGTGCAATTGACTCCCAAATTGACATATTTTGGGGAACTGTTCGTTCCGATATTGACCTTTCTTGTTTCTTGCACCTTTCGAAGTGAAACTTCTTCTAGGAGATTCTTAGAATTATCATCTTTCGTAAAAAGAGATTCATATTGAATGCAATCTTTCGGAACAATATACATGTGATTGTCTTCATCATCATCATCATTCAACAAAACATTTTCCAACTGTTCATCATTCTCAAACACTTGCAAATATTCCTCGTTATCGGGTACAGAAGGTCGAAATGATCTTTCTATTTGGAAGGATGTCTTGCTTTGTGTATCATCTAGGATTGATAATGAGGCTGCCAAGGCTAATGAATTTGACTTCTGATTCTTGTCCCTTGGAATGAAGGAAATGTTGAAAGAACTGAACGATTCCATCAATTCGTTAACTCTTTTGAAATATAACTTTAGTTTTTCCTTCTTGATTTTATACTTCTAGGTGACCTAATTAATCACCAAATTGGAGTCGCCAATCATAATTAGATGTTCTATATTCACTTCTTTCATGAGAACCAACCCCTAGATTAAATCTTCATAATTTTCCTCATTATTTGTACATGCAAATTCGAGTCTGATAGTGTGTAGATGCATAATATTCTTTGGACTTACTAGGACAATTCCAACTCCACTCCCAGAACTTGAGCAAGCCCCATCAAATGACATCCTCCAATAACCTTCAAAAGGTAATTATTGACTCTCCATGTCTTGAACTTGTTCTAGGATTTCACCATGTTCCATGTCTAGAATAGAATAATTCCCAATCCCAACATCTACATAATCTTCCATTAACTCATTATCCTTATTTTTTAAAGAGAAGGGTTTCATGGGTTCGCGAGGCACCCTAATGATGGTTCCTTCTTTGCCTGGTAGCATCATGCAACTTCCATCATTCATTATATATCCTCTGATCATGGATGACCAATCTCTTCCTAGAACAACTCCATACGTTGGGGGAAGGTCTACCACAATAATATTGAAAACTGTTATAATATGGGGGGTCATCATGATCCAAGCATAAAATTCCTTGATTTCTCCAGTACTTTTCTAGAATTAATTGCATATATACTTTCACCAATATCGTAATATTTGGTACAATTCATCCCCAATGCCTCCATGACCTCTAGTGGCATGATATTATTGGTCACGCCAGTGTCAACTAAGAAATTATGAAGTGCAACATCATGATTTTCAATTGAAATATAAAAGGGATGAATTTTACCTCTCATCTTGGCGGTTGATTCATTTTGTCCTTGTTTTGGACTGGTAACAACAACTTCTACTTTCTTGAATGGATCATCCAACAATCTCAAAATGTTTTCCCTTTGTTGGGGAATATTCACCACTTCTGTAAAAGGCAGGGTTATCCTTAATTTAATTAAGTACTCTGCAACATTGTATGTCATTTGAGTGGAGTTGGACGTTAGGTGTTGCTTTTTAGTTCCAATGCCATCCATCACTTTTTGATTTTCCCCTTTTTCACTTTCTTTTCATTTTTCTTTTCTTTTTTATTTTCCTTGTCAGAGTCACCTTTATTCATGGGCCTATTTACAAATCCTCTTATTTGGGCAACATTTTCTTGCGAATTGGGATCATTGTCACCCTCCGCAAATAGATACATGAACATCTCGCATCTGTCCATCTGTACAGTTTCTGAGCTTTCATCAGGTGAGTAATAATTATCTTTCTCAACCACTTGTTCATCATATATATCGTACATAACAACTGCATTAGGGGTTGGATGTCTGGGAATCCTTGGCCTCTATGTATTATCCATATTTTAAAACCTCACTCTATTTTCTTGGGGAGGATTCCTTCTTTTCTCTAGGACCGACATCCTCAGATTTTCCACATAATTATCTCCCCTTCTAAGTCTGGTTATCTCATTCTACATTTGCTTGATAGTTCTATTAATTTGTGCAATTTCAATTCTCTTCTTAGTTTCTTATGCCGCCACAGGGTCTACCTTCACATTTGGTATGGTTCCCTTAAAAAATCCTCCTCCAATTGTTTGGTTCTAAGCCAGTCTTTGCTTGAATTCTTCGTTCTTTCTTGAACTGGAGGCTCCTTGATTATCAATACTTAATCCTCCTAGTTGCCTTTGTACTTTTCCCAGTATAATGTTGGAGTCAGCACCTGTTTCAATCATAATTTATTCCATCTCAGTGGCTTTAGTCATTTCCTCCTCCAAGGTATCCATTTGGGAAGTTTTGATAACATATTTCACATTCGGAGGCATCACATTTTTATAAAAACCAAGTATAACCGGGTCATTTGGTATTTTATCTTCTATAATCTTACTCAAGATTTTGTTGAACCTAAGATTAAAATCTTGTATTCTTTCATTCTTTCTTAAACCAATATGGGTGAAATCGGTGAGAAGGGTATGATAAGCAATTGGAGGGGTGAACATAGTCAGGAACATGGATTTGAGGTCATTAAATGATCAAATCGATCTACTAGGTAATGTCATATACCACTCATATGCTCTTCCTGATAAGGTTTGTAGAAATAACCTTCCCATGACATCATCATACTCAACACGATGAAAATCACAAACATCAAGGAACAAATGAAGATGCCTTTTTGCACAAATTGCTCTGTCTCCAGAAAATTCCTTCAAGGTACCCTTAGGGAGAACATGGAGATCATGTTTCTCACCTAGAAGATTTAGAGGGGAGTCTCTTATCCTCCTTCGATTTTCAAATCCTAGGTTTCCTTGATTTCTTGTAGCATCTCTTCAACCTCCTTGTCTCTCCTGATGATGCTCATCCCATGGTTGTTCATTTCTTTCTTCCATATCCGCAAGAGTTCCAAGAATGTGACTTCTGCTTATTAGAATACAAATTTTCTTTCTTTTACTTCTGGTAATGGGTCCTTTGTATTTGCTCAGCTTCAATCTTGATCGTGTCCTTGTGCTGCTCTAGCTAGCCTTTGGTCTCTTTGGTCTTGATGCTCTTCTCTCCTCTGTCTTTGGAGGATTTCTCTTTCTTCTTCTTGGACCAAGGTTTGCTAATACCTTTCCAAATCTTCACGGGTCTTGGCCGTTGATATTACCAAGTTGTATAATTGATCTAAGATGCTTCGTTGGTTTTTCAATCCAACTTCCAAGTGGGGTTGATCATCCTGGGGCAAATTCATATATTTTTTCAAAACGCTAGACCAAATTTCAGATTTAGTTTCATTCCCCAGTATGGTCACCAAAAATGTTGACACTTGAATCTGTTAGGACCGAAACGACAAACTCACGAGGATATAAATCCCCCTATGTTTTTATAGAGGTGGTACTCCTCTTTTACTTCATATTTTCGTGGGACTTCGGGTCTTCAGAATATGGGACTTGTGTAGAAGTATGTCGTCGTAATCAAAGAAATATAAAATAACAGGAAATAAAATGTTTTGATTTACAGTTTAAAGAAGGTTTCTGAGAAAGGACCAAGAATCACACATTTTATATACTAAAGCAGAGTAAGCAAAATTTCCTAACATCCATCATAGTTTAACTTAAAGATTTTTTATCACATAAAAATAAAAAGAAGATAGTTTGCATGCATAAGAGAACTTTAACATAGTGGAAACATGGGAAACTCAAATAAAGATAATGACAGATCAAACTCAAATACTTTATATTCTGAAATCAAGGTTACAAAGTATAGTCGAGATTGTTCCCAAAGTAACTCTCTTGAAATTTCTAAAAAATATATAGTCTGTTACATATTCTTCAAAATTTAAAATGTGTTTGTCTTAGAGACTGGGATTAGGGCTCCTGCAGACCATAAAGCAAATAAATGCAAGAAATAATCTTGCAGAAGGAGGATGGTGGGAGAAAGAATAACAACAAGACCTGGAAAGAAGAAAATGAGAAGTTATCAGTAATTGGTTTGACCTTTCTAGTGAAAGAGGTGAATAACTAGATGATGGAATTGATAAAGAAAGAAAGATATGATTAGTGCAAACTTACTATGATGGTCTCTCATCTCTTTCATTTTCTTGATGATGTCCTTTTATCATTGTCATTAACAGTTATAGGAACCATCTCAACTACTTGTTGCCCCTCATTGGTCATTTGGTCGATGGCTTTCTTGAACCATTATTCGATGAAACTTTTCATTGGTGCCACGTTGATTTCATGCTAGATTTTGATGTTGAACAACTCACCCTCCAAGTCTCTCAGATCAAGGGAAATTCCATATAATGCTTCTTCAATGTCTTGATTATTTATAGAGTATTCCACTAGCCAATTTTCTATGTCGTCCTCATCATATTCAAGTATACCATAGAACTTTTCAATTGACAATCCTTTAAAAATCTCAACTTGTTCTTCAAATGGTTGTTTTGAGAGGAATATTGAGTTGAGAATTAGTTTGGGGTCTTGTACTTCATTAGTACTCTCGGCTAATTCTGCCTCCGTAAGATTTTTGAATATTTCTTCCCTCCTTGATATGGCTTGGCTGCACGCTTGAACAATATCATTCAAGTTTTTTATCTTTTCTTTCCAACAGGTGTCAACTGTTTTATCTGACTTGGAGAGGGAAGATCCTCCTCTCTTCTCCTTAGTTCTGTCATGTTGGAAACTTTGTTTCCAAAAGGTATTATAACATCAAGGTAAAAACCTTGTTCATTTTTCAGGTTGGCTTGAAAATACTTGTGGAAATCATGTGCCCTCGATCCAAAAGAAACAATATTTTTTGAAGTTTCCCAAGCCTCCATGATCAAAGCCATTCTTTTCTTAATATTTTTTCTTACATAGCTTATGGATTATGTAAGAAGGCTTGAAGACCCCTTTAGTTTAGCAGTGGATGTGGAAGGTCCGACTATTGTCAAAGGATTGGAAAGAAGTGGAAGAGGCATTAATGTGTCTTCCAGTTCCTTGATCCTTTCTTTCAATCTCATATTTTCCGCTCCAAGATCACCAATGGATTCATCCAGAGCATCTCCAATTGGACTGTGAATTTTAGAAATCTGGGAAGGCCACATATTCTTTAGGTCAACTTCTAAACAAGATTCCCCTTTCTTATTCTTCACATCTCTTTTTTCAATAATCAATTTTTTGTATTTGTTTTCAAAGACAACGCTCTATAATGAAAATTATTCGTCTTCATCTAAGGTCTCATTCTCAATAATTTCCAACAATGGATTCTGGTGGGATGTGTTTTCTGGTTGATCAATGTTAGGAAACATTTTCTCGATGTCTACCTTCAGCTCCATGTCTTCGAGGGAGAAGTTTTTGATGTCACTTTCTACATGGTGGTCTTCCTCCTCTTGTATAATATCTTCCTCTTATTTCTAAGAGGAAGCTTGTATGAGCTTTCAATTTTTATCGGACGGGGATTCTTTTCTCCTCCTTCGTTGGAACTAGTGTTGGTAACCTTTTTAGATTAGTGGGTTGTTGGAGAATTTCTCCGAGATGTTGTAGTTTTAAGAGTAACAGTTGTGGACTGGGCACTCTTCTCACTGAGATCCTTTCCTTTCTACTTGTAGAACTCATTGGTACCGATTATCATTTCCAAGTCACCAACAATGTGAGTAGTAGTGCCTAAGTTATTATCTTCTTCTTCACACAGAACAATATGGATAAATGAATTGTTGAATCCTACTGCCAGCATGTGTTCCATAAAAATCCCATTAGGGTGAAACCCTTTTATCTTATTAGCATACTTTAGATTCACATTATGGAAGTGGTTCACAAATTCATCAATTTTGTTCATATTTATTAATATAAATCCCCAATTTTCCAAGGCAAGGGTATGGATTGCTTTTTCCGTTTCCCATGGAAAAAGTGAAACCATAAGTTATACTTCCTTGCGACTTCCATAAAAAACATTTTATCAGTAACATGGTATGGAAGAAAGGGAGGATTTTCCTTAGAACCAAAAACCCTGATAATATTGTGATTTTCCATTTGCTCCAACATCCCCTTTTTATCCAAGAATTTATTTTCCTAGTCGAACATTCAGGCGATGTCTTTTCTAGACAAAAATCCTTTGAAAACAAAGACAAAATCATTGAAAACTTCATAAAAATGAAAGGAATCTTTGTGCCTCCACAACGCTTGGTACCAGAAGGTAACCATATCAAGTTCATAGTTTACCCTCTTGCAAATAGACAATTTCAAAAATTGACAGCAATGTGCTATCACAAACACCAAATAAGAAGACATGAATAATTTCTTTTCCTTTCTCTATTGTGATAATTGGGAAGAGATTTTAATGGAAAACAATTTTCCCCAATCTAAAATAGATTTTTCTTTCACTGTAAAATATAAGATATAAAGAATCGTACGGGAAATGTTGGTGGTGCTTTCTTGGTCTGTCACCCTAGTGAATAGCCAAGCAATTTCCCGAAAAGGGTTTTTGAACAATTTGACTTGCAACTTGGTAATATCTTCAGGGAAAGCGGTGGGGTATTCTAAGAACTCGGAAATCATTCTTTTTTCGGGAAATCCCTGCAATCCTCACCTTTGAAGGTGAGAATTGGATTTGGGAGCTTCAACATTTTATGGAGCACTTGAGGTGAAAGAGACACAGGAGAATGGTCTTGAAGTTGAAAAATCTATTGACTTGGTAAGTATTTCTGAGTGCACCAGGAAACTAGTTCCTTACATTCAAAAACCTCAGGGAAACAACCTGCACGAGCAATTCTGGATGTCTAGATCACTTTCTTTTGAGTAGAAGGGGATGAATAGTAAGAATACGCTCTAGACCACTGAAAGTTATGGTATTCAAGTCCAAGTATGTTCAAAGTATCTCCGCAGAAATTTTGTCAAGTTACTGCTTCCATAAGTTGATGAGAGCATTATTTTAATTTAGATAATATTTGAAATGAGTACTTGAGAGAGATAATATAATCTTCCACAAATCGTGCTTTAATGTGGTTTACTATGAAATATCCTTGAGACCTTTGTTTATTAATGGTGATATTTAAGGAACCTAAATGATGAGTTATTATCATTAAAACATACTAAATGTGTATTGGGACAAGCATGAAGGTGGCAGGGACAGACAAGAGTGACTAGGATTTGGGAAATTTCATGAACCTGGGAAATCGGGAACCCGTGAGCCCATGGTTGTGAATGATAAAAAAATGGGTAAGTGTTGTGAGTGGTCAGTCGGACTTGGATACAAGAGGAATGAAATACTCAGGAGATCGGTAACCACAACAAGTCTGGCCATCCTAATGTATATTGCAGATTTTTGGGTGCAAAATGGATATCACATAACTTGGAATATGATAGCTTCAACCCATGAACCCATGACTTAAAAAATGGTTAAGTATAGGATAATACAATAGTCAGTCAGACTCATGATATGGGAGTATGGGTGGAAGTAAGAACCTGCGAGTATGCCAACCCGCAAACCCGTCGTTTTTGCAAAACGACTAAGTATAGTAACTAGAAAGGGAAAAGAGAAGGGAGAAAATAAAAGGGGAATTCGGGAAAGTATAGTAGAGGGAAAATAAAAGGAAAACAAAAGTTGGGAAAATAGAAAAGGGGAGGGAAAACTTTGGAAGTGGGAATTGATCTCAACATGTCCCTAACAAATGTCTTTTGGTTTATGTAATGCACTAGATACATTTATGCATTTGATGAATGGTGTATTGCATCCATTTCTAAATTGTTTTTTAATAGAGTACTTTGATGATAGTTGATTATATCTCTACCCAAGAAGAGCATATAGCTCATATCATGTGAATATTATAGACTTTGAAAAAGAATCAACTATTGGCAAACCTTAAGAAATGTGAATTTTCTCAACAATCATTGGTGTATTTGGGGCATGTGATTAGTAGAGGGGAAATCAAGATAGATCATGTCAAGGTGGAGACCATCCTCAAGTGGCCAAATCATACTAATGACATTGAGGTTAGGATATTTGTTGGGGAAATGTAGTAGCTATGGAAGTTTATAGAATCCTTTTTAGTTGTGGCTGCACCACTCCATGCCATACTAGCCAATGGAAAGAGTTTCCATTCGGGAAGCAAACAAAAAAAAAAATTGACGAGATGAAATGGAAGATCAATCAAGAACCAGTTCTTACATTGCCTAAAATTTATAATCCTTTCAAAGTGGAGATGGATGCAAGTGGATATTCTATGGAAACAATCTTGATGTAGGGAGGTAAGACAATATGTTATCATTATGAAATGTTTCATGGTAGAGTCCTGAACTACCCTACATATGAAAAATAACTCTATGCTATGGTTCAATTTGTTAAGAAGTGGAAACACTAGATGATGTGCAATAATACCATCATACACATCGATCACCAACCACTATAGTATTTGTAGGCGTAGAGTAAGCTTTAGAAAACTAGACATTACAAGTGGATGGGGTTTTTATAGCAATTTCATCTAGTCATCAAATATAAGAACGGAAACAATAATAAGTATGAAGACATGCTTTCAAGGCCACCCACATCCAATATCATAACTTTGGGAACTCTTAATCACATGAATCCTTTCACCCATGATGAATATAAAGAGGCATACACAGAACATGAGGACTTTAAAGAGGTGTTTCAACAACTACATGGCTAAATTCATGTAGAATAAGGTGATAGTAAGTCTAACCATGATATCCATGATAGGGTTATCTACAATTTAGACAACCTTTGTGTTCCTAAAGGTGAAATATTGTAGCTTATTAGAGAGGCTCACACCTCCAAAGTTGCAAGGATTTTTGGTGTTGGGAAGATAGTTGTCAACTTATAGAGTTATGTGTATTGGCATAGAATGTAAGAAGATGTAGCTCAATTTATTAGAGGATACATACTTTGTTGCATAAACAATTCCAATAATAGAAAGCAAGGTTTATAGCATCCCCTAACCGTACCTACAAGACCCAGGGAGAGCATCTCCATGGATTTTTTGGGTAGTTTTCCAAGAATCAGTAAGGGACATGATTGTCCGTTTGTGGTAGTTAACAGGTTTAACAATATGTGAATTCTCATGCCTTGTAAAAATACCATTAAGGGATAATATGCAACACACACATTCTTTGAAAATGTTTGGGTGCACTTTGGGATATTGAGAAGCATAATATTAGATAGAAATAATAGATTAATCAGTGCCTTTTGGACTAAACTTTGGGAGAATATGGACACCAAGTTGAAGAGATCAATAGCTTTCCATAGACAAATGGGTAAATAGAAATAATGGATAGGACATTGGTATAAATTTTGATGGGTTACAATTAGAAGCATCTAAAGACCTAGGATGAAAATTTGGATTATATTCAACACTCTTATAATAGAGCAATCCATACTTCTACCAATAAGTCCCCTTTTGAAACTTGCTTTGGGTATTTTCCACCTTTCCCTTAGATTTTGTATATGGACAACGAGGATGAGTGAGGGAAGACACCATAAGAGAAACATTAAAGGATAAAAAAATGTTGATAAGATTAGGTAGGTCCATTTGCAAGTATAAGAGACATCGAAGAAGTCACAGTTTTGACAGAGATTAAACTCCTATGGCTTGGGTTAAAAGACATAAATGAGTGGATGCCCGAAGAACTGACTCAAAATTGAAAAGTAGTTAAAGAAGTATAACTAACTACTAGGGGTAAATAACCACCTACCTGGTCTTTGAAGTTTGGAGTAGAGTCTTCTCGTAAGTTCTCACTCTAGTCCCTCACTCTGGTATATTATTTGTAGAATTGCACACAAAGGAAGGTAATTCTGCAATAAAAGTAGTTATATAACTAACTTCTAACTACCAAAGAAAAGTAAGAAAATTTGCTTCAATAAATAACCAAATTGATGAAATTAAACATAATAATAAAGAGATTAACAAAAGACATCATTTTGGATGGGAAAGAAGAGAGTTCTAATTTATATTAACAACATGTAAAAAGTAATATACAACCTGATCCTACTACGACACTGCTTGAAACTAATATTCAGATTCCTCCACCTGAGCCGCTAAAGATGTCTTGTATGACCTGACTCCTTGCTCTAGACAAGTGAAGGAAAGAGAGTGAGTCTCTTCCTCTGAACAAGATAGATGGGAAAGGTTCTAGAAACATGGGTTTCAAAAAATGAAGGGGAAAATCTTAAAATCTTGGGGAAATGGCTTACAAAATTAGAGGAAATTTCACTACCATAATGGCGCTTCAATGAATGCTTCCTCTTATCTACCCAATGACATGTATTTATACTTAAAAAGTCAGTTGGAGTAGTTATACACAGGCTATAGGAGGTAATGAATCGGAGAAACTCGTGAACTCTGCCCAAAAATATGCATTATATATATATATATATATATATATATATATATAGATATATATGTATCAAATAAATGCATATGCGAGTCATTGAGGGAAAAAGGGAATATATAAAGATGCATATGCTCCTTGTTAGATCAAAACTAGTGAATGACTAGCTAGAGAGGGTTTTTTAGAGATTCTGAGGAGGGACTTTGGGGGATTTAAGTCCGCAAGAGGGGAATGGACTTAGGATTCAGGACAACAAGAGAATCAATGCATATGGTGTGGAAACATATACTATAACAAATGCCCCGTAATGTGTGAGGTCAAAAGGGAAGTTGATGTCCAAAATACATCATCTCCTCTCCCATGCCCCCCCTCTCCTCCCTCTCCTCCTTTTGTTTACCCTTCCTTTGGTTTGTAGGTAAACCCTATAATTTTATCCCAATTTATTTTCCTTAGTCTCCATTTGAAATAAATACTCTTTCTTTTTTCTACATTCTCATATCACCCCTCCTATATATTCATGTCCTTTTCTTTTTATCTTATCCTTCCTACAAAACTTCTTTAGCTTAATCATCCTTCACCTTAAATTTTTTATTCAAATTTTTCTTTATCCCTCAGTTATCATTCTCCACGAATTCATCCCCTTCTCACTATTTTGCCCCCCCCCCCAACCTAATTTCACCTACTTTACTATCACTTCAAATTTTCACCCTTTTTTCTATATATTTCTTGTTGTTTTATTTTTAACCTTTTTCTAACTTCTTAATTAATTAATTTCTACCACATCAACTCATTTGGTTCCATAACCCATTTTTTCAAATTCTCCCTTTCTATAGAATTTATTCCTCCCCAATTTTATTTGTCTTGTAAATTATTAATTTCTTAAATGATTAAAAAAAAATTAACCCCCTTTTTTTCCTTCCCGATTTCCCACTTTTTTACCTTTATCACAACGACTTTCTTTTTTAATTCTATCCTTTAATAATTTTCTCCCTTACTACTTGAAGTTTTTATCTTTCCCAATTATTCCATCTATGCGTTATCTCTTTTCAACCCAAATTCTTTCTACTATATTATCATTTTCTCTATTCTTCTTTCTCAACGACTATTGTTTTACCTTCACCATTTTTATCCTTTATCAATTATCTTTAAACTACCTTATTTTATTTTATTAAATCATTAATATTTTAACATATTTACCTTTTCTATGCATTTATCTTTCTTTCTCACTAACGTCTAATGGTCTAGCGCCTTCTATATAAACTACCCTCATCACTCTTTTCCAATCATATCAGCTTATGTTTTCCCTGATGATGGGTGGAGTGTCTGTAAGTTTTAAACCTATGAAGTGAAGCAATGCATATAGATTCTTAAGCAATATAGAAATTAATCAATGGCTCATACCCAGAGTACACAGAGATTTTATACCGAAAACCCTCAACCGGGAAAACCTTTCTTATTTTCATTATATCGAATTTCACCATTCACCATAAAATATATACAATGTTTTTAGGTATTCCATAGATACAAAAACCCTAATCCCTTAATCCGGGATTAATTTACAAATCCGCTAAAAATAGAAAAAACCACCCAAAAAAAATTCGAGGCATTGCCCTGGGCTACCGCCCGTTGTCGAATGTTGTGCGTAACCAGGGGGGGGCATACCTGCCCCCCCCTAGGACCCCCCCTAGGAAATTGCCCGGCACACATGGAAAGGCTCTAGGTGAAGGGATCGTCAGACGCAGTTGTCGTATTTGACGCGCCCACACACACGCACATGCAAAGAATATAACACATACCCAACATTCTCCCACTTGTTGTTTTCTTTGCATCCAGGGGTCTAGGGGATTATATAGTCAACAATCCAGGGCAACAATGCCCATTGTTACTCTACACCAGGAGAACTTTTCTATGCTCACAGACTTTGTCAATGAATCTGCAGCATTCTTCAAAGTGTTAGCCTTTTCCAGCAACACCTTCTTTTCCTCAACCATGTCTCTCACAAAGTGATACTAAACATCAATATGATTTGTCTTTGAATGATAAGCTGGGTTCTTTTCCAGGAATATTGCACTCTGACTATCACAGTCTAATCTCACTACTTGTTGTACCAACCCAATACCTGAACACAATCTTTATAACCATACTGCTTCCTTTCTTGCATGAGTGGCTGCCATGTATTAAGCTTCTATAGTTGAGAGTGCCACTACAACCTGTCTTTTGCTCATCCAACTGATTGCTCCTCCAAATAGGTTAAACACATACCCACTTGTAGATATTCTGCGATCCAAATCTCCATCCCAGTCTGCATGAACAAAGCCATGTATGTCCACCACTCTGTCCAATCTCGGTCTTCCTTGGTAGCACAATCCATAACTAGTGGTGCCACGAAGATACCTGAAGACCCTCTTTACTGTTGTTCGATGCTCCTTCCCTAGTTTTGACATATACCTGCTCAAAACTCCCACTGCATGTGCAATGTCTGGTCTAGTACAAACCATTTCATACATCAAACTGCCAACTGCACTAGCATATGGAACATGGGACATGTCCTCTTCTTCTTCCTGTGTCTTGGAACATTGATCTGCAGATAACTTTACACCTATAGGAATAGGAACCTTGACTGGTTTACTTCTATGCATATTAAACCTCTGCAATATCGTCTCAACATATTTTCTTTGATTCAACCAGAGTTTCATGTTTGCACGATCTCTTTTAATCCGCATTCCCAGAATGAAGTTAGCAACACCAAGATCCTTCATGTCAAATTTGGAGGATAGCTTCGATTTCACCTCCTTGATAACATCCATGTTATTTCCTACCAACAACATGTCATCAACATACAACACTACATAAATGAAGTGATTACCAACCTTCTTGGAATATACACAGTGATCA
>ML799680.1:78176-89007 GCA_009831015.1 Picea engelmannii
AATGGCCTAAAGCTGACATAATTAAAATAACATTACTAATCTAAATTACAACTAATGGCCTAAAGCTGACATAAATAAAATAGCATTACTAATCTAATATGCCCCAATTAAGGGGTAATGAGCCAATATTAGGGCTTAACAAAATCTGGGAAAATATATCTATGAAAAGAAAATGTTGGATATTCTACATGTCATTGATTTGTGGTGCCCTTATCTATTGGGACAATGCTTCCAAATTAAGACAGACCATCAAAGCCTCAAGTATTTTTTGGAACAACGCATTTCCTCCCCGGAGCAACAAAAATGGGTAACTAAGCTATTTGGCTATGATTATGAGATAATTTATAAGAAAGGCAAATAAAATGTGGTTGTGGATGCACTTTCCTACAAATATGAAGATGAAGGATCCCTTTTTTCTCTTTCCTTCATTGTACCAGATTGGCTCCAAGCTGTTCGCTAGGAATGGCTACAAGATCCAAAAAGTTTGCAGTTGATCCAACAATTGTAGTCTAGTGCTCCAGCTCCCCCAAAGTACTCTTGGCTCCATGATGAGCTTCGATACAAAGGTCGTTTGTATTTAAGTAAACAATCAAAGCTTAAATTCACGGTACTTTCTGAGCTTCATGCTACACCGACAGTGGGGCACTCTGGGTTCACCAAAACCTATGGCAGGGTCAAACGTTCTTTTTTTGGGATGGTATGAAATAGGACATTCATAATTTTGTCACCGAATGTGATGTGTGTCAACGCAACAAGGGAGAAACAGTCAAATATCTAGGCACACTACAACCGCTCCCGATTCCACTTGCTATTTGGAAGGACATCTCTATGGATTTTATTACAGGCTTACCCAAATCGGGAAATAAATCAGTCATCATGGTGGTTGTTGATCGCCTTTCCAAGTATGCTCATTTTTGTGCCCTTCAACACCCGTTTACAACATTCACAGTGGCTCAAATTTTCATGGATCAGGTATTCAAGCTCCATGGCATGCCACACTCTATTGTTTATGATCGTGACCCCATTTTCACAAGCAATTTTTGGCATGAAATTTTCAAGCTACAAGGCACCCAATTTCATCTCAGTACAACTTATCATCCCCAGAATGATGGTCAAATAGAAGTTGTCAACAAGTGTTTGGAAACATATTTGAGGTGTTTTTCCTTGGAAAAGAAAAATCGGTGGACTCAATGGTTACCCCTAAATGAATGTTGGTACAACACTTCATACCATACATCTACATGCATGACTCCTTTTGAAGCAGTATATGGATAGAAGCCACCTTCAGTGCTCTCATACTTACTTAGTGTCTCAAAGGTCCAGACAGTTGACCAAACACTTACAGTTCGAGAGGCTATTCTTCGTACCCTTAAAGAGAATTTGGTCATGGCACATAATCGCATAAAGCAACAAGAAGATCAAGGTCTCTCTGAACGTCAATTTGAAGAAGGGGATCAGGTGTTTCTTTGCCTGCAACCTTACAAGCAGAATTCCCTCAAGGTAGAGAATTGTTAGAAGCTAGCACCCAAATTTTATGGTCCTTATACAGTTCTCAAGCATGTAGGACAGGTGGCCTATCAGTTAGCTTTGCCCAATCATTCGAAGCTACATCCTATTTTTCATGTTTCCTGCTTAAAGAAGTTGATCGGAACTAAGTGCCAAATTCAAACCAACCTTCCCGCATTAGCCAAAGAAGGATCCATTTGGATACAACCACAAGCAGTTTTGGACCAGCGTGAGCATTGCTTGCATCAGAGAACCATCAAGGTAGTGTTAATCCAGTGGAAAGATACAACTCCAGCAGATGCCACTTGGGAACCAGCTAACATTTTACAACAATTTCCACATCTCAAGCCTTAAGGACAAGGTTGTTTTTAAGGGGGGGGACATGTTAGGGTCCTAACCCACACATAGGTAGAATAATATATCCAGATGTAATAAAGGTCAATATTAATAAGGCCTTGCAATAAAATAGAATAAGTTGAATGTAAGAAGACCTAATAGAATCTTTCGCTTTTAGAAGGATCTTCCTCTAGATGCTTCTTTTGATAAACATATTTAGTATAAATAGGAGTCAAGGGTATGAGAACCCTATCTTGGAGATTATTGTAATAGAGCTCTGCTCGACTGGAGGTTGCCCCCTCGAAGAGGCCTGTGAACATTTCTCTCAAAATCAAAGTGTTATTTTTGTTGTTATTCTTATATCATTTCAGTGTTATTGTGATGATTATTCTGGTTATATTGTTGTTATTCTGCCATTTCTAGCATTTTATTTATGTTCTGCATACTTTTTATATCTGGTATGTTATAGGAAGCCTTCAATAGAAGGAACATAGATGGATTAGGAAGATTTTCTTATGTAAGGAGAATACAAAGACTATTATTCAACTGCTCATCTCTTGTCCTTACACTAGGTTTGTGTCGGAAATGATGGATCTTCTAAATACTTTTAAGGGATAATTGGTTGGGAATTAGTAGCTATATGCTTCACAAAATGATTGTGGAAAATAGAATTAGAGGAATTTAACATTTCCTCTTCTATTATCCTAGGGTGTATGGGTGGATATGAATGTTGCCATTTTTTAGGATAGATACATGTCTCCTTTGTGGTGTGTTATGAAATATAGGTTTATCTTTTCAAGTTATAAAATTTTCCCAAATTTTTCTTTACAAAGGCAGATAAACCATGAATTCATTGATAAGATAGGGACTTGGGGTTATTTTGATTGTGGCAATCAAGCCACCCCACCTCATATTCTCTTCTTAGAAGATTCCCACTCTTTTAGTTTTAAGGATGGTTTGGGAGGGGGGAAATAACTTTGCATAACTTACTGCTCTCAAATTACTTTTAGAAATTGTTGCAGATAGAGGTGTATCAAAATTTCAAGTTTTTGGGGATTTCATGGTGGTTATAAATTGGTTAAAGGGATATTTTAAAACGTAAAACTTGTTTTTGCAGCCCATTAATGAAGAAGTGAAAAGTTTTTAATCTTATTTTAATTACCCATGTGTACAAAGAAATTAAATCTAAAGATAATTCTCTCTCAAAATAATAACTCCACCTGGAAGTTGGATCTTTCTTTTGGAAGGAAGAAAAAGATGTTTCTATTGTACATGAAATTTTTTTCCTTTACTTGATTAAGGGGAAATCTACTCCCTTAGGTTTCCAAGTTGATATCAGATCTAATCCCATTGATGTTGGTGTTTGTAAGGAGATTCAAGTCTCTTTTGGTCTTAGGTTTTGATACACACACACACATCTGGATAATTCTAGACTTTTTTTTTTATCTATTTGGACTTTGGAATTCCCTAGACAACTCATTTTTGTAATAATTGGGCTCTATTTTTAAGGGATTGATCTATTGTGATATATAGTGGAGGAAGTTTAATCCTATTTTTTAGACATATATAACTAGTATAATGGAGTAGTATTGAAGATAATTTGAGAATCAATTTTTCAACTATGGCCCAATGCTTCAACACACACAATGTATTTATTTTTCATCTTGAATAGAATATACAATTTATTTATTTTCCAAGAAAAACAAACAAATATATAAAATAATAAATATATTAAGTTTTAGGTTTTACAATAACAAAGTTACCGACTTAACAAGAACCGCGACCTCAAAATGAGAACTCTAGCCTTTAAAACCCATATGTTTGCATAAAAAACATGAAAATCAACCCCCAAACCAAAAAGTGGCACTACTGGTAGCAATACTTTTTCTAACGTGAGTTAAAATTACAACATTTTCCAAGCATGGACTTAAAACTCAAATAGTTTCTCAGAAAAGCCTTAAAATCAACACCTGAATAAAAAAGTTATGTTGCCTAAAGATTTTTTTTTTATGGCTTATTACGACCTAGTTGAAATTGTGGCCTTGACAATAGATCCCTATGCCAAAAAAAAACTCAAATTTGGATACTAAATGATCACTTTAAAATTTATGTAAATGTGAATGAACCTGCACAAATAAGATCTAGCTAGCAAAGGACATACACAGTTTGCAAAAGAAAATGAGAAAAGGAAGAAACGAGAGAAAGAGAATCAAGAATTGTATTAATTGAATGAATGAATGATAATTTACACATGATATACTCTGCATAGATCAGCTAATTCACATTAGAAGAGAAGCTAATGTGCCATAGTGGTGTTCTAGAGTGATCTAGACACACACTGGTAGTTATGGGAGTTAATTGCCACCTAGTTTGAGTTAACTAGCCTCTCAGTCTTCAGTTAATAGAATGAAATAGAGTGGAGTGAGGGTAATGCACTAGTCTAGTGATAATCCCAAGGAAAATGTGCATTAGTAGTGATGATCCCAATGTTTCATGGTGATGGAACCAATGTGGCATCAAGACTCCACTCAACTGATCCAATTGAAGTGTGAACTGAAGAGAATATTCTCCTAGAATGTAGGAAAATGAATATTCTCCCTAAACTATAGGAGACTAAATAATTACTAATAAACATAGGGAAAACCTTAGGAAAAAGAAATCCTAGGTGTGTGTGAAGTATCTCCAACACTCCCTCTGAACATCACTATGGTGAAAATAAAGAATGGGTCTCGATAACGAGGCCATGTTAGGTACCCAAAAACAAAAGACACACTGAAATAAACAAGGAAAGAGGGAAAACCCCCCCCTCAAGGTACAATGTATCAAAAAAAGAATTGACAGTTTCTAGGAAACTGTGTCCTTCACTTCAATATGACTGTGTAGAGAATGAAACTTCTTCTCAGTGATGGTCTTGGTGAAGATGTTTGCAGTTTGCTCTGCTGAAGGAAAAAACTACAGGTCGATGATCCCCTCGTGTACTAAGTCCCAGATGTAGTGCATGTGGATCTCGATGTTCTTCGTCCGCTGCCTATGAACTGGATCTCTACATAACTTCAGAGTGCTCTTATTGTCACACCAGATGACTATCGACTAGTGAAACTAAATGCCAAACTCAGTAAGAAAATGTTGTAGCCACATAGCCTGAATGGTTATGTTAAATACCCCTTTGTATTCTACCTCAACTAAAGATAGAGCAATAACAACCTGCTTCTTTCTTGACCAACAGATGGTCCCAGAACTAATACTGAGTGAGTAACTAGATGTGGACTTGCAATCAATGTTGTCACCAACCCAGTCAGAATCAATGAACCCGATGAGGTTCAATGCAGATTTTGTTGCATAGTGAATCCCAAAGGTGATGGTGCCCTGTACGTATCGAAGGATACACTTTGCACCCTTCCAATGTAGCTCATGCATCTCTTGCATGAACTGGGATATTGATCCAACTACATAGGAGAGGTCTGGTATGGAGTGTGTGATATACAACAAGCTCTCGACTAGTTTTATGTACAGTGTGTTTTCCACTAGTGGAGTGTCCCTGACATCCTCAAGTATGACTCCTGATAAGAAAGGAGTCAGGGCAGACTTGCAGCCTGACATGTGGAATCTCTTAAGGAGATCTCGTCCATACTTGGTCTGAGATAGTTTGATGCTTGATTCATCCTGAATGATCTCAATACCAAGGAAGAAATGTAACAGACCCATGTCTTTCATCAAGAACCTGCCATGCAAAATCCTCTTGACTACAAAAATCACTGAATTCGAGCAACCGATGATCAACAAATCATCAACATACAAAACTAGGAGTAGAAGTGATTTAGTTTTCTTGAGCATATAAACATTCAGGTCTGACTTACAACATACAATTTTTTGTGAAAGCAGGTAGGATTCCATCTTGGCATACCATGCCCTCGGGGCCTGCTTGAGGCCATAAACTGACTTCTTCAGTCGACAGACCAAAGATGAATCTTGCATGAAGCCCTGGGGTTGCTCCATATAGATCTCCTCAGAGAGATCTCCATGAAGAAATGTTTTCTTCGCATCCATTTGATGGACTTCCCATCCCTTGGCTATAGCAATGGAAAGTGCCAAGCGTATGGAATCCATCTTTTCTACTAGAGTGAAGGTCTCATCATAGTCAATGTCGTGCACCTGCTAAAACCCTTTGGCAACTATCCTGGATTTGTATCTGCTAACCTGTCCAACTGTTGTGCTCTTGGTCTTGTAGACCTATCTGCACATAACAAGTTTCCTTCCTGAAGGAAGGGGAATCAGATCCCAAGTCTAGTTCTCCAAGAGGGAGTTGTACTCCTCCTACATGGAGGATTCCCAAAAGGTATACTCGGCAGCCTCGCCATAGGACTATGGATCTGAAGAATGAACCAAGAAAAGATTCCTAGGTGGCATTGGTTTAGTGGCGGTGAGTGCAAGAGGAGGATCCTCGAAATCATATCGATTCCTCCTGGTATCAGTTGGATCCCCAACAAGATATCATGCATGCTAAAGAGTAGTCTTGGCCCACTTGGGCCTCGAATCTGGCTCTGCATCTACATCTGTGTGCACTGACTCTACATATGATTATATTGACTCGGTATCTGAATCATATGAATCCTATGAATCAGAATTGTCATCTGAATAAGAGTCAGCATGTGCATGCTTATCATCTCTGACAGGTGGAATAACAAAACTGTCTACATGTGGCTCCTTAGGTGGCATCTCTGTTTGCTAGTGACCAGGAGCGAAGGTTAATCTCCTTCCTCTCTGTTATCACTCACTCTACATATCACCAGAGTTCTCTTGCTCCCCTCGTGTCTGCCCCCAATCGCTTCCCCCCCACGCCTTATCCTCTTGCGAGGTTGTGTGTGGCGCAATTTCCCTCGCACTAGTCAGGCCTGACGGCTCTACGGATGGGCGGCTCACCTCCCCATCCCTCATTAATTCCTGAGGAGCCATCTACCTACCAGCCTGCGAGACATTTAATTCAGGGCCAGCGAGCCGCTTTTGGTTGTCTGGGCCAGCGAAGTCCAAATATGGTATTGATTCTTGTTGGAAGTTAACGCCACCTTTCAAGGTGCCTTCCACCGCCTTTTTGCAGCCATCGTGGTCTCTTTTTCAGCACATCCCCTCTCAGCAGTCCTGCAATATAAATTCATAATGTTATTCACATTCATCGACCTTTTCCACAAGGTCCATTCACATCACATATTCACATTTCTGAGTTTGCCACAGTTCTGGCCAATCCAGTTATTTTTACAACTGGGGGAAACAGGGTGTTACATTTCCTTTAATGTTGAATTTGTGTCAACCAAAAAATTCATGAAATCTTCCCTTTGTGCAGTACCTTCGGCCTCCATGCTTCCAGACTTGGATATGAACCTAGCATCGCCTTGACACTTAATCTGTGTGACTGGGTTGTCACATGCCTTGTCCATATGCTTTGAATCCTTGAAATTCTAAGCTCCCAGGAGCATTGAAGGATGAAACTTCTGAGCACCACAAACCATGATGAAACCCACACTTGATCTGTTAGTCATCGTTGTGTAGTGGTTGATGGTACTTTCCATCCACCCTCGCCACCTTCGACCTCTAACATTGGCATGCTCCACGTGTTTGAACCTCATCCCCTCTCCTTCTCTATTTTCCATGCATCCCATCCACCTAGCCTTGCGTATGTTGGAGCACCAAAGGGCCCCACCCCCAACATTTTTTTTTGCCCAATCCACTTGTCCCTGTGTTTGTTGGAACCTTGAGGGGCCCGACCCCAACCCTTTCCATGTGTCCATACCACCTGTCCAAGCATGCGCTAGAGCCCCAAATAGCCCCAACCTCGACCTTCACACACTAGCTCTTAGTCATGTGGTGCATTAGGTTAGGGAGGCAAGTTCTTCAACACCTTCCACACCTATGGTTCCAGGTGGTTTCCTAATGGCTTCATTAGCCAAATTATTTGCTACATTGTTTTTCTTTCTCATAATGTGGTAAAATGTTAGCTTAATGGACTGAGAGTCGACTCGTATTCAGTCGATTATTCATTTTAAACTTAAGTTTTTTGGATCATTCCCATGAACCATCATCCTTATTATAGTCTTGGAGTCACCTGGAACATTCAGATTGTGGATTTGTTGGATCTTTGCAAGTTGGAAGGCTTTTTAGTAAGGCGTAGGTCTTTGCTTTATTATTGGTGTCCTTCTTGAGATTCCAATGATAATTTAGGATTATTTTTCCTATGGGATTGGAGATAACCCCGCCCCCGCACTTGTCTCCCCTACATTTTTTTTTTAAATGAAGAAAAAAACACATTTAAAAAAAAAAATCAAAACCTAAATTAAAAAAAAAACTAAAATGATATAAAAATAATTTAAAATTTCCCAAAAAACAACAATTATATGTGTGTGTGTGTGTGTGTGTTAAGAACCAAATATCAATATAGCATAGAAAAACCTCAAAATAAGTACTCAATGCCTTGAAAAAGAGAGAATCTGAGATAATAAGACTCTTCAAGGGGGCAACCTCCTTATACCTCACATAAATATCCAAATACAAGATGATTCCAAATGAAAATGTATCCTTGGTATATATAGGAGACTAGGAGGTACAATTACAACTAGACTAAAGCCAACATAAATAAAATAACATTACTAATGTAATACGCCCCAATTAAGGGGTAATGAGCCACTATTTAGGGCGTAACATGCCCCTCCCCTTGAGACAAGTGTTGTTCACAATGCTTGAGTAACTCTAGATTCTTCTGTATAAAAGACTCATCTTCCCAAGTGGAATCTTCAGCCGATAGTTTCCTCTATTTAACAAGATACTCTGAAATGGATCTATTCCTAAGCTAGCGAATTCTTGTGTTAGTGATGGCTTCAGGATCCAATATAATTTTTCCTTCCTCGTCAAGTTCTGGCGATATATTTTGAGCTAGGATCTTGTCACCTATAACCTTATTTAAGCATGAAACATGGAAAACTAGGTGTACTCGTGAAGATGAAGGAAACTCCAATTTGTATGCCATAGTACTAATCTTTTGAAACACCTTATAAGGGCCATAGTAATTCAGTGATAATTTATTATCCTTCTCAGCTTGCTTGAGGGACATCTGTTTGTATGGTCGTAGTCTTAAAAACACCCAATCCCCTACTTCAAAAATTCTTTCACTATGATGTTGATCTGCTTGTTGTTTCATGTGATTTTTTGCCATGGTCAGGTTGTCCTTCAAGATTTGGAGAACTTGTTGTTGATGCTCGATGTGATCTTCCATTGCTTGAACCTTAGATTTTTATTTTAGAGAAGAAGTGATGGAAGGAGGGTGGCATCCGTAGAGTGCCATAAATGGTGTCATTTTTGTTGTAGTATGAAAGGAAGTGTTATACCACCATTCTTCCAAGGGTAACCATTTTAACTGCTGTGTTTTTTTATTAGATACAAAGCAATGAAGGTAGCCTTCCAGACATTTGTTCACTATCTTGGTTTTTCCATCAAATTGAGGATGATAGGATGAGCTATGAACCAATTGGGTACCCAAACAAGAAAATAATTTTGTCCAAAAATGTCCAGTGAAGATGGGATATCTGTCACTTACAATAATATTCGGGCTGCCATGTAGCTTTTGAACTGTCTCCATGAATGTAGTGGCAACTATACTTTCTTTGAAGGGATGAGAGAGTGCAAAAAAGTGTGCATATTTGGTGATTCTATCAACAATCACCATGATGACACTCTTTTCTTCAGACTTTGGTAAACCTGTTATGAAATCCATGGAAACCTCCTCCCAATGCTGACTTGGGATGGTTAATGGTTGTAAAAGACCTAGGGTATTAATTGTTTCCACCTTATTTTGTTGGAAAACCAAACATTCTGTGACAAACCTTTGAACATCAGTTTTAAGGCCATCCCTAAAAAATTCCTTCTTGACCCTATGGTAGGTTTTCAAAAATCCCGAGTGCCCTCCTACTGGAGAGGTGTGTAATTCCAATAGTACCTATTGTTTGAGTTGGGAGTTCTTACATAAATATAAGTGATCTTTGTACCATAGTGAATCATTTTTCCATGTAAATTTATCTCATGCACTGGAATCCTGTTGCAACCTTTGAATGAGAGTCCACACTTTTTCATCATTCTTCCATTCATCCCTTTCTTCTATTATCCAATCGGGTTGGATGATCGAGATAGCACCGAGAAAGGCCTGAACATCTTCATCCTTTCTTGAGAGCGCATCTGCCACAACATTTTGCTTCCCTTTTTTATAGACGATTTCAAAATCATAACCCAATATCTTGGTCACCCATTTTTGTTGTTGTTCTTAAGATAGTCTTTGTTCCAAGAAGTATTTAAGACTATCATGATTTTTTTTTACCTTGAAGTGCCTACCTATTAGGTAAGGATGCCATTTCTTAAATGCATGTAGTATTGCCATCATTTCCTTCTCATAAATGGTTTTATGTAAGTCTTTTCCCTTGAGTTGTCAACTTTCAAAATCCAAAGGCCTTCCTTATTGCATTAGGATAGCATCATTTCCATTTCCCAAGGCATCACATTCCACAATAAAGGTTTTTGTGAAGTTTAGAGTGGTAAAGAGAGGAGCTTTCAAGCACATCACCTCTTTAATTTGTTCAAAAGCTTTAGTTTCCTTTGGAGTCCATGAAAATGAATCCTTTTTAGTTAGTTCCATTAAAGGTGTTGTTATTCTTCCATAGTGCCAAACAAACTTGTGGTAGTAACCTATCAAACCCAAAAATCCTCTAAGATTCTTCAATGTTTTGGGAATTGGCCAGTCCATCATGGCCTTAATCTTTTTAGGGTCTACCTTGACACCTTCATGAGATAACATATGACCCAAATAGTCTACCTCATTCACCCCAAATAAACATTTGGATGGTTTGGCATATAGTTGTTGCTCCTTTAGTAGTTGTAGCACCTTGTCAACATGTCGCACATGATCCTCCCAAGACTTGCTATAGATTAGTATATCATCAAAAAATAATAACAC
>ML799680.1:99379-127662 GCA_009831015.1 Picea engelmannii
AACTTTAAAGGATAACATTCAACATGAGGTTCACCTTTGGGAACCCAAATCATTGGAGAATGCATTTAGGGTGGCAAGAAATGTTGAAAGTAAAAATATGGATATGGCTACTAGAAGGACCAATCCTAACATCTATCGAGAGAATAATGCTCCTTATTCTAAAACACCTCAACCTACAAGGTTGACACCTCAACAATTGGAGGAAAGAAAAGAAAAAAATTTATGCTTTAATTGTGACAGCAAGTACAATAAGGGACACAAGTGTGGTGAGAAGAAATTATTCTACATAGATTGTGAAGAGGAAGAAGAACAAGAACAAGAACAAGAACCATCTCAATATGAAAATGTAGAAGTGATTTCTTCTGAAGAGTTGACTCCCACGATATCATGTAATGCATTGGCTGGAATTAACACTCCTCAAACCCTCAAGATCAAAGGATATATCAAAAAGAAAAAGGTAATAGTCATAATTGATTTTGGTAGTACTCATAATTTCGTTCACTATAAATTAGCCAAAGCTCTAAATTGCTTTGTATATCCAGTGCTAGAGTTTCAAGTAATGATTGTAGATAGAGTAACTATCAATTGCTCAGGAAAATGAAATAAGATCGATCTTACTATGGAGGAATATGTAATGAATAGTCCAATTATTGATATACCCATGGGTGGTGTTGATGTACTAGGAATCCAATGGTTACAATAATTAGGAACAATGACTTTTAATTTTCAAGAAATTTTCATGAAATTTTCATTGGAAGGAAAAGAAATTGAGTTAAGAGGTATCACAGGGAAACTCAGTTAGGTGATAAGCTCTAATGGCATGACAAAATTATTGAAAAATGGGAATCAAGGTGTGTTGCGCCTCTTTTGTCACCTTAGTGAGAAAAAAAGAGGTGCTTGCAAGCTTATTTGGGTTTGCTAAGTAGGACAGATGTAAGAAAAGGGTTAGAGAAAGAAATATAAAGGCACAACTAAGAATTAAACTAAGAAATAAAACAACAACTAAACTAGTGAGCATAGGGACATAAAAACAAAAGAAACAATAAGACCCATGTCACCAATGGTAAGGTTTATCTTAGTGAAAGAAAACACCAAGAAGAAAGAGGACTATGAGTCCCTTCTTCCTCCAAGGGAGGGCTCTTGGACCGCCACAAATAAGTTCTTCTTACAACTTTGAATGAAAATGGTGAAATAATTCTTTGTTAATCCACTCAAGGGGTGAGATGGATTGCCCAATGTAATGGTGCTAGTATACTTTTGGTGAGAATAGAGGATTCCTCAAGAGAATAGTAGCATCATAAATTTTCTATTGAATTCCTTAAAAAATGAAGTGCTCCTATGGCCTTTTTATAGCACCTCTTTGAGGTATTGTGCAACCAACTTGTAGTGTGGAAAGAGGCTAATTAGGGAATTTTTAGGTCTTTGACCAGCCACCCAGTCGGATCCAGTCCAGATTTGAGTGTCAAATCAACTTGGAAGTTGAGCCAGAACTGGGTGGGAGGCTGACCACTCTCATAAATGTGTCGTTCTCAGATGTGCTCGGCTTTTAGAAACCACAGTCGTGCATCGGGTGCATGTGCTCTTTTCCTGTGTTTCTGTTTTGCACATGTGCACGCGCGACCTGTGTAGTCATAGCACACTTTAATTTTGTCACTGGTTGTATAGTTTTTGACCATTTGGAAATGCTTTTGTGGTAATTTTGGTCCATCAGTGACCTCATCACTGTTTGGCGATGCTGAATTCTCGTAACCATTTGTGGACGAAATTTCAGTGATAACAAATGCCCCCTGTTGGATGAGGTTAGGAACATACGTATAGCCGAAATCCGTCAATGTTTCTTCTACTGAGAATGTCTTTGTAAGAGAGAGCGATAGTGGGATTGTCAAGAGTTACCCATTGGAGGGAGAAGGGAACCTGTAGAACCCAACCTTCCATAAGGTGTGTAAAAATAAACTGTGTACAAACAAGGCGGGCATGCCCCATGCTCATGTTCATGTAACTCAAAAAGGAATGGTGTGTTGATGTAGACAACTGCAGTGCCCTTGGGGGAAATCATGATAAAGGAAGAATACAATTATGCAGAGGAACATAATTTGACTAGTAGGCAGTGACATCTGTAATAAATATCATGGATTCTGTAGGCATTGATAGCCCAACCAAGTTCAAAGGTATTCAGAAAATATAAGAAATAACTGCAATAGTTGCAAAGTAAGACCCATTGTAACATGAGAAAGTGTTGAAGTCGAATGTTACAAGGGTCAACAACAACAGGGAGCAATTTTGGTTCTCCCTGTGCTATCCGAGATCTCTCATTGGAAAGGTAATGAGAGTCAAGATATTTTCTCCCTTCTGGAAAACTGCATTGATTTCGACAAAAAAGGGGACACGGCTCCCAGAAGTAAAGGGCTTCGTGAAATCTACTAGGTGAGGTTAGGAACTGGAGGAGGTACATGGTCAAAGTCAAGATGTATGAAGACTCAAGACTTCCCTTGGTTGGGGGTATATGCGAAGTATAAGTGGTCGCAACCATTCAACTAAGTTGAGTGTCAGGGGGACAACAAGACATGGGATAAGTTGTGCCAGAGGCGGGACAAAGCGAACAAACTCAGAGGGTAGAGGTAAGTGGCCTGTGGGATACTTGGAGTATATGGATGATGTCAACAAGGGTAGATGATAAGGAGTGCCCCAACCAAGGGCGACAAGGGTTGTGTTTTCCAAAAAAGGGAAGAAGGTCGCCAAAGGTGACGACAAAAAGGTATGGAAATGCTAGAAATAAAGGATTTTTTACAATAAATAAAGAATAATTTGGGATGAGTGTAAAAATACAGAAATGGGTGCCCCAATGTAATATGGTTGGGCTGGTGAGGGCGCCATTAGTTTGGAGAATTGGTGGAAGGTGGGGGGCCCCATGGGTGGGTTTCTGTATGAGGTAGATGAAATGGAGGGAAATTTGCAGAGGGGCAAACTGATTGTGGATGAAATGGAGGGTTCATGATACTACGGAGGTGTAGTCAAGATAGAACCTTGAAGAGATAATCTGGGAGTCTAGTGGGAAAGCTAGCAAAATGAGGAGAAGGAGTATGTGGTTGACTCACGACATGATGTAAGACTATCGAGACTCCCTACATCCCTAAAGGGTTTTGAAAAATAGCATGAGTGTCAAAGTGCAATAGGGTGCTATGAATGGGACAACTCATGTGGGGGGCAGTGCTACTGGGTGACAGTACCTAAGATGTAATGGAGGTGGTGATACTGCAAAGCCGGAGATGGGGATCCTAGAGGCAAATGTTAGAGGGTGTGACTGGAGATGCAATTGAGATTCAGAGGGAATGATTACATGCCAGTGTTGATTATATACCTGAAGGGGTTGCATTGATGTATGATGACCAAGTACCTGCACACATGAAAACCAAATACTCGACATGAACAATATCTGAAGAGAATCGAACATACGAGCATTTATTTGATAATTTTGAACATGAGCATGCGTACCTGGACGGGGTATGAAAAAATGGTGCCCCGGGGGCTAAGGATAAAAAGTGGCCTGGGGACTGTCTTGATGTAGATGATGGGATGTTGATCCCGTGGCTGAAGACGAATTGAAGAACGGACACCCAAAGCTCCCAGAATGGTGATTAGAAGTTTGGCGGAAAGGCCTATATATAGTTGTAGGGCCCACATTGCCACCTCATTTGTACTTGCTTCCAGAGTGACTGAATGAGAGGTATTCAAAGGAGATTTGGAGATTTCGGGAGAACGGAGCAGTCGATTCAGGACCAGCGAGCTTCAGGTTAGTAGTCTTATCGTCCTACATAGAAGTAGGTTTTCCATTTATGGGCAAGGTCTGTACGGAGGGCTGTACAGGGGATTTTATGGGTGTGGGCCCCCAAGTGTGTGGGCGATCCAGAAATATGTGTGCACGAGTGCGCATTGGTTATCCGGATAGCCGCGCATGGGGGCACCCATAGGGGGGACAAAGGCGTGCATGATATGTGCACCTATTTGCTACACAGTCGCGCATGGGTGCGTAGCTGTGTAGTTGACAGGCGTGCTTTGATGCACGCCTGTGTTCGTGACAGGGGCGCATAGAGGTGCCCCTATAGGGTGAGGAGGCGTGCATGCATGAATGCCTGTGGGATGGACATGCGTTCCTAAGTGCGTGCATGTGGGGTGAACAGGCGCGCATATGTGGGCATCCATGGGTTAAACAGTCGCGCCTTGGGGGCAAAGCTTACGAGTGAAAAACTCATATTTTTAAATGTTTTTTATGGTCAATATGGTTGACCTAGGAGTGTTTTATGTGGTTGCGGGTGATCATTTGGCACGATGCTAGTCGGTTGGAAAGAGCAGGATTGGTCCCAACTGAGGGATGCCATGGCTATTGAGGAGACGGGGGTATGTACCACTTTGGAAGCTTGTGGGATGCTAAAGTTCTTTGAGTGCCCGTTGATATGGACACAGGAGTATCTCCTGTAGTTTCTGATCTAGATGTGGAGTCCGGACCTGCATTGCTTTATGGTGCAGGGAGAGAAGATCACCTTCATTGTGGTGGAGGACATATACTTTTTGATTGGGCTCCCTTTTCAAGGAACGCCCCTACCAGCGGATGTGTCATTAGTGACATTAGGCCAGAGGTACTGCTCGAGGGAGAACTACATGTCAGGCTTTGTCGTGAGTATCGGGGTGATGGATGCTCTAGCGCATCGTTGTGTAGCAGTGATGATTGTAAGGTGTATGGGTCCCTCACGACTCAGTGGATCAGTGGTGGGAAGCTAAGTGTTATGGGGAGGGCACTGGTAGGGGAACACTTTGCCTGGTGGTTGACGCTGCATGCCAAGATGGTGGGGCAGCTGGACAGATGTCGGTCTACCGAAACCGGGGACTTTGCCTTTGGGTCTATCTTGGTGGCCTGGTTTTTGGAGAGGGTGCCTATGTTGCGCCCTAGGATTTTATTGGATGCTCCTAGTGCGCGAGAGCCGCGATTGAGGTGGTGGTCGACGATATTGGTTCGCCATGGTGGTGGCGAGGGTGGCCATTTTTCACGGCTGAGGCGGCATAGGTGTGGCGGCAGATGTCGCAGGTTACACTGCAGTATCCTTACGCTGGTGTTGATTTCCAGGTTGATCTGGACATGGTGTTACCTCCAGGGGAGGTGTTTGATCACTGAGGTATGTTTATGAGTTTGATATATTGATTTTTTGAGATAGCATGACATGTGTATTTTGTATAGATGTTGATACTATCGGTTGGTTGTTTGTATGTGCAGATGTGGGACCTCGCGGGCATGAGGTTGAGCTGCTGAGAGCGTTGGCTTGCCAGGAGTCGGGGAGACTGCTGCAGGGAGGCCCACAGGCAGGAGAGAGATGTCGGTGTGAGGACGTTGAGATGAGACCAGCTGATGACGAGAGAGCAACGAGGAGATGTCGTTTTGATGACCCAGGTGTCGGGCCATTGCATGCTCCTCCAGCAGATTTTGAGGATATTTGTCGTCGCCTGGAGGCGATGCTATAGGGCATGCCTGAGGGCATGTGGTCGTGGATCCAAGATGAGGCTATCTTGGAGTAGTGTGTGGGAGTGTCACTGATGTGGCGGGCCGTGGTGCAACGAGCAGCAGTAGCAGGTGCTTCTATGACTGGACAGTTACCTTCCAGTCCGGAGGGACCAGTAGTGGATGGGGGACCATTGCCTGAGGGAGGGGCAGGAGGTGGTTCTCTAGAGGCACCTTGAGTGGTGCTCTATGTATTTTTGTATTTTTGTATATAGGTTGGTGAGCCCATTTTGGTGTAGTGGCACCAGTTTTGTACCGAGGTGCTTCACTGGCCTGCGGATGTTTGTATATTTGTATGTAAACATTTTGATAGCACTGTGGACCGATTTATATATATATGAGTATACATTTAGGGATCTATGTGATGTTTACATGTGTTTTGTTAATGTGTTGATGATGTCTAATTTATATATGCTATGACAGGTGTTTGATATTTTTATGTATGTGTAGAGGTAGCTTGATGTGATATATGCCAATCTAACACATTGTTAGTTAAGTTATCTGTAATTTGATTCAATTGTCTTGGAATATGTGTAAATGTAATGAAATCAAAATGTCGAGATAAAAGTCTAACTTGCTGGTATTTGCGAAAGAGGAAAAGATCGCAGACGCAGTACACATTGTTGAGCTGGAGGATGACTAGTTGAGAGTCGAGAAAGACACTAAGGTGATGAATATGATGATGTTGGGAATCGACAAGGAGGCCAATAATGGAAGTGTATTTAGCTTGGTTGTTGGTTGTTGAACCCAAACATATGCCTCTAGAGTGGATCATTTCATGTGAGGGGGTATAGAGGGCCCAAGCTGTCGAAGTGAGATTTTGTGTCCAACGACTGGCACCGTCGACGTAACCAATGTGGTAGGCTGGTGGAGGAGGCATCTTTCAATAGCACAAATGATAGTTTAGACGTGAGGGATGGAAAAAAAAGATTAAAAAACACTATAAAAGAAATAACCTAAAGTAGAATGACTATGCTTAGGCATAAAATTTCTTTAAGTATAACCCATTGACAGGTTCTTTGAGAGAAAGGCCTTCGGGAGAGGCCAGGATGTATGCGCCATTGGTGAGGCAATGTTGGATGATGTAGGGGCCATGCCATAGTGACTCAAATTTTCCATGACTAAGGGTATCGTGAGCGATATCGTAAGCAAGGATGAGGTCACCTTCATGAAATGAGCGAAGCTTGACATGGCGATCAAAGGTGGCCTTTGACCGTTTTTTGGTTGCCTCATTGTTCTGTAATGAAGATCGACGATCTTCATCCAGGGACTCTAAGTTCAGCAAGCGCTGCTCCAGTGGAGCTGTGTTGGGTAATATCTCAATTGCAATGTGTAAGGTGGGAATTGCACACTCGATGGGAAGAGTGGCCTCAACCCCATTGACTAGATGAAATGGTGTGAAACCAGCGATTGTTTTCACAGCCATACGGTAAGCCCATAGCGTAGAAAATAACATATGATGCCAATTGGTCTGATGTTTGTTAATCATGCACTGCAACATGGTCTTAAGTACCTTGTTAACCGCTTCAACCTATCCGTTAGACTGAGGGTAATATGGTGAGGCAAAATCGTGGGAGAATCCCAACCGAGATGAGAGTTCAACAAAAATCTCATTCTCGAAATGTTTCCCGTGATCATAAACTAGTTGGAGTGGTACTCCAAAGAGGGATATGATGTTATTAAATAAAAACACGTTGTAGTATCAGCGGTGTTGTTGAAGGTGGGCATAGCTTCAACCCATTTTGTGAAGTAATTGACTGTGACAACAATGTATTTGTGTCCATTGCTGGATGGGGGATTACAAATCATGAAGTCGATGCCCCATTTACAGAAGGGGCCGACAGTAATGACTGGGTAAAGAAGAGCAGGTGGTGCTCATGATTTGTTGGCGTAAAGATGACATTTCTTGCATTGCTTCATGGCATAAATGCAATCATGAAACAATGTAGGCCAAAAATAACCTGCTCGGATGATTTTCTGAGCAGTGGACATTCCCAAAAGATGGCCCCCACATGCGCCGCTATGGCAGTCGTTTAAAACTCTATCGACCTTGTCAATAGTCAAGCATCAATGAAGTATGGTGTCGACCCCTTGTTGATATAAGATATCTTCGATGAGGAGATAGCGGGGGGCCTGGTGGCGAATACGACGATGATCATCTCGTGAGAGGTGGTTACCAAACTTTTGGGTTCGGAGGTAGATGAGGAGGTCGTCGTACCAAGGATCATCGGAAGTGATGTAAAAGAGATGTTCATCGGGGAAGTCGGTATTGACGGGGGCACTGGTAGTATCAGAGGGGAAGGCCATGAAAAGTTTGGTGAGGATGAGGGATTTCTTGCTCTTAGTTGTTGAAAATTCAAGATCATACTCCTGAAGGATAACGATCCATCGGTTAAATTTTCCATTAATTTGTCGACGATTGAGCAAGTATTACATAGGGTTGGAATTTGCGACAACTTTAGTTGTGCGAAGCATAATGTAATGACACATTTTTTAGACTGTGAGGACGACTGCAAGGGCTAGTTTCTCTTTGTGTTTATACTTCAAGGGTGGCCCTGAGAGGTTTTTACTAATGTAGTAAATGACATGCTCATGATCGTCATCACCGATTTGGACGAGAACTCATGCTACTGAGACAGCTGAGGCTGATATGTAGAGGATATAGTCGCGATTGTAGTCAAATGAACTAATTAAAGGGGCGTTAGACAACACCATTTTAAGATCATCAAATGCTTTTTGGGAATTTTCATCCCAGTGGAATGGGATTTCCTGGCGTAGTAAGCAAAGGAAACTGTGTGCTCGAGTGGCATAGTCTGAGAGAAAGCGTCGTAGAAAGTTAGCTTTTCCTTGTAGGCTCTGGAGTTGATGTAAATTCTGGGGGGGTGGAATTTCTTTGATGGCTTGGACTTTGAGGGGGTCTACGATAATACCTCTTTGGGAAACGATGAATCCGAGGAGGCGCCCTACAGTGACGCAGAACATGCACTTGAGGGGGTTCAAGCAGATGTTGTACTGACGACACCGTTGAAAGATGATCCGTAAATCATCAAGATGTTGGGTGTGTTTCTTGGATTGATCTATGAGGTCGTTCAAGTATGCAAGGATGATATGAGTCAGATCGTGAAAAATGTATGTCATAGCCCGTTGGAAAGTTGCGCTAGCATTCTTTAAGCCAAAAGGCATGACCCGATATGAAAAAGTACCCCAAGGGGTAGTGAATGAGGTTTTGTATTGATCGCCTGGGTGGATTTGGATTTGATTATAACCAGAGAAACCATCCCTGAAGGATAGAGCCTCGTGGCCTGCACAGTCGTCGATAATTTGATCAATGAAAGGCGTTGGAAAGTTGTCTTTGGGACATGTGTGATTGAGATCACGAAAGTCCATGCAGACATGGATAGTGCCCTGTTTTTTGTTAACAGGTACAGGGTTGGAAACCCATGATGTATAGGCAATGGGGTAGATGAACCCAGCCGCACGTAATTTTTTAATCTCGACTTTGATGGCCACTGCTTTCGATGGGTGTAGCGGTCATTGTTTTTGACAAACTGGTGTAATGTCAGGGCAGGTGTTGATGCAATGTTCGATGATAGAGGGATCAAGTTCAGGCATTTATGTGTATGACCAGGCAAATATATCCTGATATTCTTGGAAGAGGGCTTTATAGGCGGTGATTCATTGAGGAGTGCAAGCGGCGCCAATGGTGATTTCCTCAACAACTCCATTTTTGATGGAAATGTCAATTTTGATGGTTGGGGAAATGTTGGCCATGTTGCCTTCTTCAAAAGCATCAGGGGCAGGAATGGGGTTATTGAACCAATAGATGTGCCTTGATGGGATAAAATCCTTGTTTTTTACCGCATATACGGGGTGTTGGTTAGGAGGCGTGGAGGCTTCCTATGGAAAGAAGAGCGCTATGTGGTGTAGCACATCCCATGGGTAGTCAGGGGTATTTAACTCTTCGAGTATGTCCTCGTCATAGTGGAATTGGCGAGAATACAAAGGATCTAAAAGAGTGATATTGGTGATTGTCACCATGTGGTTGTCCCTTGGTGATGAAGAAGTAGGGGGAATGACACAATGAGATTGCGATGGTTTGCTCGTCATAAACCAAATATCAAAGTACTGAGGAGTACCAGTGGTAGTTGGGTGTAAAATTTCCATAGGGAAATTAATGGGAGAATTGGGGGGATTTGGGGGTGAATCCTTGGATAAGTCATCCAAGAACCATGGAGGCGTCGGGAGTGCCTTGGGTTCAGGAGAAATGATATGAATAATTTCTAGTGACGAGGTAAGGTCAACCATCGATTTTGTAGGGGTTTGAATCAGGGTTAATTGATGTTGCATGTATTCAATGATCATAGGACATTGGTATGTAAAATGATCTAAGGATTCACATAGAGAGCAAGGGCATCTCATACGTTCATTAACTGAAGTTGTGATGTAATGGATGTTAGTGATTTTTGGGAGGGATGATGTAGTTGGGTTGGGTTCGTTTTGGAAGCTTTGGCATACTGCAGCTAATGTATGCTGAAAGCATGGCAGTGTTGGGCAATGGTGTGTATAATGGCCATATTCTGAACATATAGCGCAAGCGAATTTGGTTTGCATCCCTTTACTACTTGAGTGAGAGGCAGTGGCGGCAGTACTTGCTACAGTGGCGAGCATTGATGGTGTTTGATTGAGTGGAATCAGGTTCTGTAACTCGGGTAGAGATGGGAAGTTGTTGGTTTGGTGTCCATCTTTCTCACATAGCGTGCAAGGAGGTTGGATGCATGGGGGAAGTGGAGCTATGGGCTCCTTCTTCCTTCACCTGCCACCAGTTGTGGAAGGGAGGGTAGTGAGTGGGGGTGTAGAGGGTATGGTGGGAGTGAGTATGGGAATCGTCATTGGGATTCCTTCCATTTGGGGGGGAAGGGATGGTTGAGGGACCATCTTTGGTGGATGTAAATACCAAACTGGAATTGCTAACACCATATTAGGGAGGGTAAGAGTTGGGGATACTTGGAAAGCTTATATGCCTGGTGGAGGGTAGAAGAAGGGGATTTGAGTAATGGCTTGGGGAACTATCTCCCAAACTAGGATATGGCCTTGGGGAGGGGTGAAATCGTGGACTGGTGGAGTCGACGAGTTCGCAGGAGGCTCGTGAGGGGGGAGCTCTGTGACTAGTGGGACGTCAGATATGATAGAAGCCTCCCTAGGAGGAAGGGTATCCTCTATGTCAATTCCGTTGGATGATATGACACATACTTGATTGGGAGGATGAAGAAGCGGTGGAGCGTCGTGGTAAGTTCCTAACAATGTTGGGTCTTTGAAAATCCCAGGACCCATTTTGATGAGTGGGTATGTGTCATGACTCATGTGGATGAGAGGGAGAATGTTATCGATGTTGGCAGAAGGGTTAGGCTCATAATGTGAGACTTGGTCAATGGTAATGATCTTCCCGTTATGGGGGAACATCATCATTCAAAAGACGAAAGAGGAAACTACCTTCATAGCGTACATGTAGCTACAACTGAACAGGATATTACAATCAAGTGGGGCGTCAATAACTTCAATGTCGATGAGAATGGTCTTTCCCCTGAGTTCTACGGGGACATTTTGGAAGAGTCCTTCAGGAGACGATGGCCATCCTTCATAAGCTCTTAAGGTAATGGCAGATGGTATGAGTTCGGGGGAACCAAGTTTTTTCCATACAGATTTGGACATGATGCATGTGGATTCTCCTTCATCGATGATGCATCGATGAACTATTATGTTCCAATTTTTTACTGGGATTTGAAAATCGATTTGAGTTGGGAGGCAAGGTTCTCCATTGTTGAGATCAAATATGATGAATTGAGTATCCATGGGGTCAACGGCCCCCAAGGCGAAAAGTAATGATTTCCACTGAGTGGGACAAGTTTGAAGGACTTCTAAGACTGACATGGCAGTTGGGGATTGTGCTAAGTCATCAACCAAACTGTAATTATGAGACGCTCGAGACTGTGGGTTGTGGATGTTCCTATGCAATGGGATGCGAGGGATGCGAAGAGGTGGTTCTATGTTAGGGCGAGGGATCACCAACGGGGGTCCCGTTGGTGTGGGGATTTTTTCTGGGGGAATGGGAGGAGACTCAGCGGGTTCACAGTATTGACGACTACGTGTTTGCAGAAGGATTTCTTCCTCACTGGTGAGGAGGATCATATGATCTGTTGGATTGTTTGGATTGAGGTACTATCCCAAATATGGTGGGGTAGGTTGTATCTCTTGTTGGGTGTTCATCACACCTTGGTGTGGAATGGGTTTCTACAACACGGCTGGGGGGGGTTGTTGTATGTATTGTTGTGGGGCCTGCTGAGGGGCAAGCGGTGCTGGAGGATGTGGTAGAATACCTAAGTCTTTCAGCCATTTAAAATCATCGATTGGGGGGAAATGATGAGTATAATGACTGAACTCACCGCAAAGGGCACAAGGGAAGGTGGTTTTAATAGTATTGGTATTTATCCCTTGACGTCGATTGTTATTTCCCCCCTGGGGGTTCTGATTCCCTTGGTTTTGGTTTCCCCCAATAGGTTGGTTTTGTTGGGGTTGATTCCCGCCTTGACCTTGGTTTTTATTGTTCATGTTTCTTCCTTTCTTTTTGACATTATTCGACGGGTGGGTTGGATTTTCCGTATTCAGTTGTTCGAAATTTTGATATTGTTGAACGGGAGAGGGTTGAACAAAATTCACCCCAGTGTGAGGGTGTGGGGGTTCCATAGGCTGTGGGGGACCAGGAAATGGAAAGTACATATTTTGTGGGAGTTGTGATCCGTAAGGTACATAGGAAGGTGTCGCGCTTTCTCTAGTATTTAGAGTATAAGTTGAGGTAGAGGGGGTACCAGAACTTGTTTGGATAGGTGGGTGTATGGGGGGTGTCGGCAGTGGCCCACTGATGGGTGGAGGTAGAGAAACAGGGTATGGTTGTTGATAAGGGGGTGGGGGGTAATAAGAGGTGCCCCCATATGCTGGCGGATATTGGGGTGTGCCATGCATTGGTGGTTGTTGGGGTTGTGGACCGTGGCGCATGGTATTACCAATCAGTCTGTTTGCTGAGTGAGACATCCCGGGTTTGTCTTTTCCAAATGGCACGGGTTTTGGGAGATCAGGAAGTATAGTGTACAAGTACCCTGACTATGAATAGATGAGGTCATATTGTTGAGCTTTACTAATGGCTTCTTCTTCTGATTGAGGGAAGGTGGAAGCTACATCCTTACCGAGGAGAGAGACAAGTGATCTGAGAAACCAGTCAAGACACTATTGTTTGGTGGTTTCTTCTTTGCACAAACTACGTCATCTATGCCACTCGTGAATGCGATCAGCGATATGTGTGGCTGAGGTTTGTTTGAAATTAGAGAGTAGTTCAAGACCATTGTCGTGGCGGATTGGTAATTGGAAGAAGGCCAAAAATTCTTTGGCCAAGGACTCGAAAGTCGCATGGGACCCCGATTTTTCGTCTACATACCATTTGGATGATGGGCCAGTGAGTGTGCGTTGAATAATCGTAGTCTAATGGAATCATCCATAATGTTATTGGAAGAGCACCATAGGTGGAAAGTCATGACATGGTTGGCAGGGTCATCCCCTACCTTTTCTTCAAACTTGGGGATGTCTGAAGGTAGTTTGGTGGGCATTGCAGGCCATGTGGGGTCATGCAATATAGGATCATTGGTGAGTTTGCTTAGATCTGGTATGTTAATAGAGGCCAAATATGGCATCAGGAGTGTTGGTGGAGGATTATTTCCAGCCATGGTGTGAGTGTTCTGTGAACCTGACCCTTGAGGGGGGCTAGGTGGGTTGGTACTTCCCCCTTGAGAGGAAGTTGGCCCCCCGCTTCTGTGTAAAGGAGAGAGAGTAGACGGAGGACCTTGGGGAGTGGACCCAAGTAATGTGGAACCAAGCAAAGTTGATCCTAAGATAGTGGCACTCACTGGAGTGTGAGAAGGTGGTGTCGATGATTTGGCAAGACCAGGAACTCCTCCTAAGATAGGAGGGAGATTTAGCAAGCATCTGGAACGACGGGAATTCTGTGGGTCCCCTATTATGTCTGACTAGCTGAGTGGATGTGTGAAAAATGTGATGAGAGAAAATAAACAAGAGCCTTTGTTGCAAATTTTGAACTTTACACAATATATATATCTAAATCAAAGATGTAATCATAAGTGCATCATACATAAAGTGTTTTGAAAAAGAAGCATATATGTAGATAAGTGGGTTTTGTCTACGTGGGGAATCAAAGAAAACAAATGCTCATGTCCTAAAAGACGTAGCATCCTTCCTCTCAAATAGCACTGGACCTTCCAATAGTACTCAACAGTGGGGTATGAAGTCACTGAAAGAGAAACTAGTGAAGGATGAAATAATCAATTATAATCAGGGGTAAAGGGGGCATATCCTGAAAGAGCTGGCGATATTTCCCAATATCCACAAAAAATCCGATCAAGGTGCAATTGCAGCCCACAATTGCCACCTGAGTAAATGTCCTAAAATTTTGGTCACTAGGTACCTCGGTCAAAGTGGGGCATTTAGATTTTTGGCCTAAGAAATGGGTCATGGGCTGGATCCCGTCCAAGAGGTGGGTGCCTCAAGGGGGGACGCACAAAACAACCAGACCTCGGCCTTAAACCCTTCATGGGTATCTCCCTGCCTTATGGTGTTAGGAACACTTGACTTGGAGGATTTGTAGTTCCCTATTTGACAACTTCTATTGTTTTGACAATGAGAGAACTAGATAACGGGGAGTTATTTGGATGCCTATCCCCGAAATCCTACATAGACTAAAAAATTTCTTTTGGCACCTCCTGTGGAGGAAAACTTAGTGAGTTTTTAGAAAAAAAATTAGATGTGGTTGTTTGAGAGATTGGGGGTGTGGACCAACCTCATTGAAATTAAATGGGAGTGGATAGTTTCGTCAAGAAAAGGGTGGGGCGTTTCGAAATCCCTTTGGAGGAAACTTACTTTGACCTCCACATTTCGAGAAGAAAACTATGTGAGTGATAAGTGACTTTTGTGTGTGAATGAGTGAAAGTGTGCCAATGTTTTAATGAATTAGGTGTCACCTTGTTGCATGTGGACTTCGCTTGTTCGTTACAAGTGTTGATTGTCTAATTAACTAAATGTCTTTGGTACAACCTTGCATAATTCAAAAAGTCCCTAGGAAACTAGCATGTGGACATGTGGGTCCTTTACTATTCCTTTAACTCCCTATTGTGATTTAATCTAAGAAAATCTTTGAAACTATCCTAGATTGTGATCATGTGGGCATGTATGGGCCCATTACAAAACCTTTAAACTTCCCTAGTGATTTAATCTAAGAAAGTAATTCCAATACTATCCTATCTTTGTAGCATGTGAGCATGTATGGGCCTATTACAATATTAAGATGTGTTTGAAAAATAAACTAAGAGGAGTCTCAAGAGGGGATGTTGTCCTCTCCTAAAGGTTTTAGTCTTTTTAAGGGAGATGAAATTGTCCTACAACCTCTTTTTGATTCTCAAGGTCGCTTTGAAGCGCGAGAGAAGAGCATACTAAACGATTGCTATCCAACCTCTAGTCCCAATGCAAGTTAGATGTGTTTGCAAATGATTCCAACTTATACTTTTAGTCAAAGCAAGCCATCCATGTGGCAAAATGAAAGCAAAAAGTGGAAAAAATGATTTTAAACCCCCTAAGTGCCTATGTGTTTTAACTAATCCCTTTATATGAAGAGGGAACTAAGTGTGGTGCAGCTTACAACATACATAAAATCACTTTTAAGAAGGCTAGGGGCCTTCCCCAAATCACAAAAAACCTTACAATGTTTAGTTTTATGCACAGGTGTGTGGGTCTCGGTGTAGACAGAGGCGCATTGAGCGCCTGTGCGCAGACTGAAATGAGATTTTGGGCACAGGTGCACAGAACAATACTGTGACTTAGGTGCATGTGCGCACGATGCGCGTCTATGGGCCAAAAAACCCGTGCACAACAGACATACGGTAGTGAAAGAAAATTTCGGATGGAATTCTCTCAATTCAACTTGGAATTGGATGTTTTGCAGGTCGGCTTGGGCCAGTTAATGCACCTGCAGGTTAAATAAATCAAAAGAAGAGATATAAAAACTCAAATGGTGTAGGAAATTGATACCTTTCCCTAGTGGAGTCGCCAATCTGTTGTGCCTCTTTCGTCACCTTAGTGAGCAAAAAAGAGGTGCTTGCAAGCTTAGTTGGGTTTTCTAAGTAGGACAATTGTAAGGAAAAGGGTTAGAGAAAGAAATATAAAAGAACAACTAAAAATTAAACTAAGAAATAAAATAACAACTAAACTAGTGAGCATAGGGACATAAAAACAAAAGAAACAATAAGACCCATGTCACCAATGGTAAGGTTTATATCAGTGAAAGAAAACACCAAGAAGAAAGAGGACTATGAATCCCTTCTTCCTCCAAGGGAGGGCTCTTGGACCCCCACAAATAAGCTCTTCTTACAACTTTGAATGAAAATGGTGAAAGAATTCTTTGTTAATCCACTCAAGGGGTGAGATGGATTGCCCAATGTAATGGTGCTAGTATACTCTTGGTGAGAATAGAGGATTCCTCAAGAGAATAGTAGCAGCATAACTTTGTTATTGAATTCCTTAAAAAATGAAGTGCACCCATGGCCTTTTTATAGCACCTCTTTGAGGTATTGTGCAACCAACTTGTAGTGTGGAAAGAGGCTAATTAGGGCATTTTTAGGTCTTTGACCAGCCACCCAATCGGATCCAGTCCAAATTTGAGTGTCAAATCAACTTGGAAGCTGAACCAGAAGTGGGTGGGAGGCCGACCACTCTCATAAATGCATCATTCTCAGATGTGTGCAGCTTTTAGCGACCACAGTCACGCATCGGGTGCATGTGTGCTTTTCCTGTGTTTTTATTTTGCGCATGTGAACGCACGCCCTTTGTAGTCATAGCGCACTTTAATTTTGTCATTGGTTGTATAGTTTTTGACCATTTGGAAATGTTTTTGTGGTAATTTTGGTCCATGGGTGACCTCATAACTATTTGGCGATGCTGAATTCTTGTAACCATTTGCGGATGAAATTTCAGTGATAACAAGGTGTTATTGCACAACTATGCTCACTAGATGTTCAAACATCTAAGCCATCTATTCCCTTAGATATCAAAGGGATCATTGATAAGAATTCCAAAGTATTTGAAGATATTCCCAAAGGTCTACCACCCACTCGAAATCATGATCATGATGTTCACCTAATTCCTAGGAGTGTTCCTCCTAACATCAGGTCATACAGATGCCCTTATGCCCAAAAGAGTGAAATTGAGCGTATGGTTGAAGAAATGTTAGAGGATGGCATTATTATACCTAGCCAAAGTTCTTACTCTACATCGGTGGTAATGGTATTCAAGAAAGATGGCTCATGGCGTATGTGTCCAGATTATAGAGAGATAAAAAAGATCACTATTAAAGATAAGTTTCCCATTACTGACATTGATGAATTGTTAGATGAACCACATGGAGCAATCTATTTCAAAAAGTTGGATCTTCGTTCAGGGTATCATCAGATTAGAATGAATGAAGAAGATATCCCAAAAACAACATTCTGAACTCATGAAGGCCATTATGAATTTTTGGTCATGCCGTTTTCCCTTACAAATTCACCTTCCACATTCTAAGGGTTAATGAATTCCATTTCAAGCCCTTCCTTCAAAAATTGGTGTTAGTATTTTTTGATGATATACTAATCTATAGCAAGTCTTTGGAGGATCATGTGCAACATGTTGACAAGGTGCTACAACTATTAAAGGAGAAACAACTATATGCCAAATCATCCAAATGTTTCTTTGGGGTGGAGGTAGAGTATTTGGGTCATATTGTATCTCATGAAGGTTTCAAGGTAGACCCTAACAAGATTAAAGCCATGATGGACTGGTCGATTCCCAAAACATTGAAGAATCTTAGAGAATTTTTGGGTTTGACAGGTTACTACCGCAAGTTTGTTCGGAACTATGGGAGAATAGCAACACCTTTAACGAAACTAACTAAGAAGGATGAATTTTCATGGACTCCATAGGCAACTAAATCATTTGAACAACTTAAAGAGGTGATGTGTAAAGCTCTTGTCTTGACCACACCAGACTTCACAAAAACCTTTATTGTGGAATGTGATGCCTTGGGAAATGGCATCAGTGTTTTCCTAATGCAAGAAGGAAGGCCCCTAGCTTTTGAAAGTCATCCACTCAAGGGAAAGAACTTACACAAACCCATTTGTGAGAAGGAAATGATGGAAATAATACATGCATTGAAGAAATGGCACCCTTACCTAATAGGTAAGCAGTTCAAGGTCAAAACAGATCATGATAGTCTTAAATACTTCTTGGAACAAAGAATATCTTCAGAAGAACAACAAAAATGGGTGACCAAGATATTGGATTATGATTTTGAAATCATTTATAAAAAAGGGAAGAAAAAGGTTGTGGCAGATGCACTCTCAAGAAAGGATGAATATGTTGAGGCCTTTCTCTATGCTATCTCTATCATCCAACCCGATTGGATAATAGAAGCAAGGGATGCATGGAATAATGACAGAAATGTGTGGACTCTCATTCAAAGGTTGCAGCAGAATTCCAATGCATTAGATACATTTAAATGGAAAAATTATTCATTATGGTTCAAAGATCACTTATATTTATGTAATAACTCCCAACTCAAACAAAAGGTACTACTGGAATTTTACACCTCTCCAGTAGGAGGGCACTCAGGATTTTTGAAAACCTACCATAGGGTCAAGAAGGAATTTTTTTGGGATGGCCTTAAAATTGATGTTCAAATGTTTATAGCATAATGTTTGGTTTCCCAACAAAATAAGGTGGAAATAATTAAGACCTCAAGACTTTTACAACCATTAGCCATCCCAAGTCAGTGTTGGGAGGAGGTTTCCATGGATTTCATCACAGGGTTACCGAAGTCTGAAGAAAAGAGTGTCATCATGGTGATTGTTGATAGATTGACCAAGTACGCACACTTTTTTGCACTCTCTCATCCCTTCAAAGCCAATATAGTTTCCACCACATTCATAGAGACAATTGAAAAACTCCATGGAATCCCAAAGATTATTGTAAGTGACAGAGATCCTATCTTCACTGGACATTTTTGGACAGAATTATTTTCTTGTTTGGGTACTCAATTGGTTCATAGCTTATCCTATCATCCTCAATCTAATGGAAAAATCGAGATAGTGAACAAATGTCTGGAAGGCTACCTTCGTTTCTTTGTCTCTAATCAAAAAGCACAATGGTTCAAATGGTTACCCTTGGCAGAATGGTGTTATAACACTTCCTTTCATACTGCAACAAAAATGACACCATTTATGGCACTCTATGGATACCAACCTCCTTCCATCACTTCTTCTCTAAAATAAAAATCTAAGGTTCAAGCAGTGGAAGATCGCATCGAGCATCAACAACAAGTTCTCCAAATATTAAAGGACAACCTGACCATGGCACAGAATCGCATGAAACAACAAGAAGATCAACATCGTAGTGAAAGAAGTTTTGAAGTAGGGGATTGGGTGTTTTTAAGACTACAACCATACAAATAGATGTCCCTCAAGAAAGCCAAGAAGGATAATAAATTATCACCAAAGTTCTATGGTCCTTATAAGGTGTTGCAAAATATTGGTACTATGGCATACAAATTGGAGTTTCCTGCATCCTCACGAGTACACCCAGTTTTCCATGTTTCATGCTTAAAGAAGGTTATAGGTGACAAAATCCAAGTTCAAATTGTATTGCCAGAACTTGATGAGGAAGTAAAAATCATATTGGAGCCTGAAGCCATCACTGACACAAGAATTCGCCAGTTGAGGAATATATCCATTTCAGAGTATCTCATTAAGTGGAGGAAACTTCCTGTTGAAGATTCCACTTGGGAAGATGAGTCTTTTATACAGAAGCATCTAGAATTACTCAAGCGTTGTAGACAACACTTGTCTGAAGGGGAGGGGCATGTTAAGCCTTAAATAGTGGCACATTACCCCTTAATTAGGGAATATTACATTAGTAATGTTATTTTATTTATGTCGGCTTGGGTTCATTAGTTGTAATTGTACCTCATAGTCTTCTATATATACCAAGGAGACATTTTCATTTGAAATGATCTTTTACTTGAAAATTTATGCAGTGTATAAGGAGGTTGCCCCCTCGAAGAGGCTTATTATCTGAAATTCTCTCTTTTTCAAGGCATTGAGTACTTATTCTGAGGTTTTTCTATGCTATTTTTATATTTGGTTCTTAACAAATACCTTCCACACAAGTCAATTACTAATTATTGGGAAGGCCATAACAACTTCTTTATAGATAATTTAGGCATTTTGAAAGAACTTTGAATTTTATATGATCAAATTCTCTACCGACATAGGTTCAATATATTTTTTCTTTACCACCTTACGCTGCAACCGTCTAGCTTCGATGATTCTACATACACATTATGATACCAATTCTCTTGCAAAGAAATTAATGTTTTTTATACCCCATCCACCCATTTTGTTTGGGATTGCAATATGCTTCCATGTTACCCAAGAAAGGTGCTTCCTTGAGCTCTACCTATCCCAAAGGAATTTGAAACTCATTCTTCTTATTTGCTCCAATACACCTTTGGGGATAAATGACAAGGAAACCTAATACATAGGAATAGCCTCCAACACAGATTTGACTAGAACTAATATTCCCCCCCCCCCCCTTGGATAAACACCTATTACACCATAAATTTAATATTTTCTCTACTACGAAGATCATCCATCCCCAATCCTTTTTGGTGTTGTCATTAGGTTTCAAGTAGAATCCAATATACTTAATACTTGATTGTAAGTCCACTTCTAAAAAAGGGAAACATTTGTTTCAACTGCTCTTTGTCTTCCTCGCTAACATCCATAAATGAGAATGAAGAGTTCCCTACATTAATCCCCATTCCATGGACTTAAAATACATATCCATGATTTCTCTTAATTTTTATGCATCTCTTCATGAGCCATCACAGAATAAAATAATGTCATAAACAAATGTGAAATATATAGTGTCCTACCAACTCTTACCTCTTTAAAAGGTCCAGGAGATTTTTCCTCATACAAGGCTATACTCAATCCTGTAGCTACCAAAAGGAACAATAATGGGGAGAGTGGACACTCCTGTATGATCCCTCTCCTTGACCCGAAGAATTCAAACGGTGAACCATTAACTAACACTGCAAAAGATATTGTGGTTACATAACTCATAACCTAATTGACAAAGTTCATATTAAAACCCATATGGATGAACATTAGCCTCAGATAAATCCAACTTACCCTATCATGGGATTTTGATAAATTCACCTTGATTACCATAGCATGCAACCTTTTAATTTTTATAGAATGAAAAACCTTCTCGAACCACCCCTACATCTTCATGAATTTTCATCCCTACTAGAAAACCAAACTGCTCTTGGAATATAGATTTTGACAATAATTCCTTCACCCTTCTAGCAATACTTTTAGAAATTATTTTATAGATGCAGTTGCACATAGAGATGGATCTATACTCTTCAAAATTGGATGGGTTATCCAATTTAGGGATCAAGACATTGAAAGTAGTATTAAAGGTTGGTAGGATCCTACCAATTGACCTAGAATTCTCAATCAGTTTTAGCAGATCCTCTTCAAGTAGATCATAAAACTCAAGAAATAATTGTATGGCCCAATCATCATGCTTGGGGCTCTTATCCTTTTGAAAAGAGTTTAGTACCTCTTGAAGTTCTTCCTTTGATACAACATCCATTAAACTCACATTATCATCTTTTGAAACAAAGTCAGGAAAGAAAGTTGCCATTCTGATGAACTCAACTATCGTAACCCTATTATCTTCTTTGAAAATCCCATTAAAATGATTGACTCATGCCCTTGCAAATCCTTAAATCTTGAGAAGATCCATCAAGACCCTACATCTTCCAAATTGTATTAACATTTTTCCAATGATTAGCAAATTGATGGAATAACTTTGTATTATCACCCCCCTTTTCCAACCACAAAGATCTACTTTTGAGTCTCCAAAAAGCCTCTTTCGCATCCAACAACCGCCTCTTTCTTTTTTCTAATCCATTAATTAAGGACTTATGCTCCTCATTTGAGAAACTAGCTAAACCCTGAAAGTAAAGATCTGTCGGTTGACTTTCAATCTCTATCAGGTCCTTCTTGTTTATAATCCTATTTTCACTTGCCCATTTTACAAATGCTTACTTAACCTTAAGATTTGATAAAATTAAATAGTTGCAGTGCTTTACTTTCTCTATCAAAAAAGACCTATTAACTCTTACAAGTTTTGAAAATTCCCCATCTAACCAATATGCATTGAATTTGAAAAGATTGGACAGTTTTTCACCCCACAACCACCTCCAACAATATAATCCTTACTTTCTCTATCAAAAAGGACCTATTAACTTTTACAAGATTTGAAAATTTTCCATCTTCTAACCAATGTGCATTGAATTTGAAAAGATTGGACGATTTTTCACCCCTACAACATAAGCAAATGACAAAATCACCCATAAAATTTACTTATTCTTTAATTATCATCGATCACTAAAAAAACCCTATTTTATTAAAAGCATATCAAATCTTTTGAAATTATTATTATTATTTTTTATAAGTATTATATTTTTAAAGTGATACATAACAATATAAGTGTCACGTGACAATATCTCTACCACATTAAATTGTAAAAGCACCTTATAAATGAAAGACAAAAATATTATTTTACCATTTAAATATTAAAAATATTAAAATAAAATTTCTTATCATAAGAGGAAGGTTCGTGAAGTTATCTATCGCATAGCCTCAACCTTTATCTACCTAGTCAAAGTTCAATAACTAAGAAAGGTGACATGTAAATTACTCAATACATATGCGTCCATCGTGAAGTTACCTATCACATAGCCTCAACCTCTATTTACATAGTCAAAGTTCGATAACGAAGAAAGGTGACTTGTGAATTACTCAAAAATATCGGTTGAGCATAATTTTTTGGGGGGAAATATACAAATCAAAACATATTGGTATGACAAGTTATTTTTCAACATTTTGAAAAATTTTAAACATTTTTTTTAATTAATTGAATTGGGGAATTGGTAATTAGGTAGAATTTCATTTGCTCGAAACAAGATTGAATTCTTCTAATTGTCTATTATTATTATTATTTATAACTTGTGGAATCAACAATTAGTCAGGCATCCGAAACTGCTATCAATATAATTTCTAGGGATGCCTAGGATGCCTCATAAACGACACAAGGTAAGTCGAGGTTTTGAATCAATGACTTAACATAATAGAGTGCCTTAATAGTACACCTCATCGCCAACTGACATACATCTCGGGAACCCTAGTTACCTATTATTAAACTCACTTGACATTTTTATTCTTTATGTTACAAATCTCATTTTAATTTTTTTTTATCATTGTTATGTTACATATCTCATCCATTATGTATTGTAAAACACACTTCACTTTTCTCAATACAAAGAAATATTAGTACAATTTTAATTGTAATTTTTTAATTTTAATTTTTTCTTTTATATTATTTTGTATATCTTATTTATATTGAGTTGTTGGTGTTTGAGACTCTTTTGTTTGTGGGAGAAGGGACTCCTTGCACAACGATTTGATTGCTAAAATTTGCGGAAGTATACATACTCTATCTCCTTCTGGATTTTTGAACATGTGACCTCCAAGGAGGAAACACATGTTCTTAACCATTAGGCCCACTCAAGTTGTATATATGTGTAGTCTAAATGTTAGACTTTTTTAACCTTTTATGGCTATGTTTTCTAATAAATTTTGTCTAGAAACCGACTTAAATTTTGAAAAAATTGATGAAATTGCAGATATCAGTTGTTGAGATTGCATAGTTCGGATGAATTAAAGGTTTTTTGGGGTGTCGGATCCATATGTGCATTCAAAACTGTGATTCAAATAATGAAAAATCATATTTTATCAATAATTGGATCATTGGTTTCCACTGATAAAAATAAAAATAAAATCTAAATATAGACTTTGACTTTTTCTTTTTTTTTTGAGAGAGATTGAGATTTTTGGGGATTTGAACTTAATTTGATTATGACTTTATTGGGATAAGATATAATGATAAGAGTGAATATATGAACCCTAGAAAGCTATTTTGAACCTCTTACATGAAACTGAAACTTGTAGATAAAGGTTGAGAGGATTTTTTAACGTTATTTGAAGCATTGGAGAGTTTAGAAGTTTATATCATCAATGTGAAATGGTTCCATGTTTTTTCTTTAATAATTGTGTAAGTTTTATGTCATAGTTATCCTATTTGAATGGTTTATTCTTGTTTGCTTAGTTAATTATTTCCATGAATTTGATTTTCCAAGTTAAATAGGTAGTTTTTGAAAGTTAATTTGGGTGTTCTATGGATGTTTGTGTTGTATGCATTTTAGATCTTCATCGAAAAAGTTTGTTTCTCTAAACCTTAAACAAGTGTTTCATGGCAGCGTAGTCCCTGTCGGGTTGAATTGGGAATAAATGCATAGGGATGGGGGAAAAGTAGCAGAGGCAGATGGAAACTGCAATGGAGACGTGGCAATCAACATGAAGCACAGGTGGTATCCATGTAGGAAATGACAAGTGGCCTCTAGAGCCATATTTAGTTTTTGAAACCATATAATCCATCTTGATATGTTCAAAATTTATGTTCTTACCAGTAGTGTGACTTTCTATGTTCGAAATTTTTGTTCCTACCTTGCACGTTTTATCTCTTCAATGTATTTATGAAATTCATCCATAATGATTTTCGTATACTTCCAACTAGTTAGAGTTAAGTACAATTTTCATAGATCATCTGGCTTGTGTGTCTCTATATGTGTCAGGACAAATAAAGTTATATGCATAGCAGGAGAAAAATATATGCATGAGAAAATATAAAACACAGAAGACACATATAAAGTTACATTCAAATTAAATAAATACAATTTCTTGACATTCAACATAGTTGAAGATACAAATTTCTGAGCACATAAATATAAAAGGAGATAAAAATAGTTTTATTTGAAATATATCAAAAAATAATATTGTCTGTTACATATTCCTGGAAATTTAAGTGTGTTTTTCATATAGATTGGGATTGGGGATCCCGTGGACCATAAGAGAAATATGTACAAGAAATAGGACTATGGAAAGAAGAAGTGGGCGACGGTAGAGAGCAATACCTGAAAAGAAGAAATTGGAAGGTATCAGTCTTTGGCTAGACATTTCTATTTAAAAGGGTGGAATTACAGGATTGATAAACAAAGCACGATGTGATCAGTATAGACTTACAGTGATGATACATATCACCCCTTTTTTTATTTGCATGTTGATGTTTTTTTATTGTTGTCATCGATGGCTACTGGAATCGTGCCAACTGCATGTTGCCTTTCGTCGGCGACCTACTCCATTTCCCTTTGGACCCATTCTTCAATGTAGCTTCTCAAGGGGGCCACGTTGATCTCATTCCGGATTTTTATGTTGAAAAGTTCCTTTTCTAATTCCCTTAGATCTATAGAAATATTACATAGAGCCTGATCAATTTCTTCATTTTGTACTGAATAGTTGACTAGCCAGTTGTCCACATCATCTTCACCATATTCAAGGATGTTGTAAAACTTTTCTAAAGACAACCCCTTAAAAATATCAACTTGTTTATCGAAGGCTTGCTTAGTTAAGGGCAAGGAGTTGATGATTAAGTTGGGATCTTGGATCTCATTGGTCCTCCCAGCTAAGTCTATTTCGGTCAGCTTTTTGAATAATTTTTCTTTCTTTCATAAGGCTTGTTCACATGATTGGACAATGAGATGCAGGTTCTTCACTTTCTCTCTCCAGCATGCATTTAATTGAGTGATCTGGTTTTGGGAGGGGAGATTTTCTTGTCTTCTTCTCATTTATGTCATGTTGTTGACATGGGTGCCAAAAGGGATGACCATGTCTAAATAGAAACGTTCTTCATTTTTTAAATATGCCTACAAATTTCTGTGCAAAGCATGTGCCCTCATTCCAAGGGAAGCCATACTTTGTGATGTTTCCCAGGCCTCAATAATCAGTTCCATTCTTTTCTTTATATTCTTCTCCACATATCCTCTATACGATGCAAGGAGGTTGGAGGATCCTTTTAACTTGGTTGCAGGGGTGGCAGGCATGGCTATTTCTAAAGGACTTGCAAGCAATGGCATAGGAATCAAAGCTTCCTCCAATTCCTTGACTCGATCCTTCAGTCTGGCATTCTCGACTTCAATGCCTCCAATGGAATCATCAAGTGCATCTTCGGTTGCTCTGTGAAGTCGGGAGATTTTGGACGGCCGCATGTTCCCAAGGTTAATCTTTGAATGAGATTTCCCTTTCTTATTTTTTACATCGCTCTTTTCAATAATTAAATTTTTAGACTCGTCAAAAACAATGCTCTAGAATATGAAGGATTCATCTTTGTCAAAGATTTTGGTCTCAGTTATTTCCATTGGGCGACTATGCTAGATTGTGTCTCTGCGCTGATCAAGGTTATGGAATATGCTATCTAGATCAGTCTCAAGTTCCAAGTTCTCACTCTCAATTTTGGGCTCTTCCGCCTACCCTACCATTTTTTTCTCTTCTTCTTCATGGGAAGCTTGTGAGAACTATCAATTTTAGTGTGAGGAGGGTTGTTATCTCCTCCTCGGTTTGAAGAATTTTGGGTTTCTTTCTTACTGGGGTGGGTCGTTGGAGAAATGCTCCGAGATGTCGTACTTTTGGGAGTGGTATCTAGGGATTGAACACTCTTCTCACCGGGGCCTTTTCCCTGTTGCTTGTACAATTCAGTGGTGCTTTGCAATGTGTCTAGGTCGTCGACGTTAGAAGAAGGAGTGTTGTCGTCAATGTCTCTATTTTCACTCAGGTGTCTCTAGAAAAAATAATTGTTGAGGCCAACTGCAATTAAATGTTATAAAAAATTTCCATTAGGGTCAAACCCTATTATCCTTTCATAATATCTTAGGTTCAAGTTGTTGAAATGGGCTGCGAATTCATCAATTTTGTTGACGTTCCTCAACACGATGTCCTTGAATTTCTAAGGCATAGGAATGAACTATTTTTTTCTCTTCTCATGGAATAGATGCAACCAGTAGTTGTATTGACTTGTTATTTATGTAACAAACATTATGTCTATAATGTGACATGGAAGGAGAGCGGGTTTTTCCTTGGAGCCAAAAATCCTTATCACACTGCAATTCTCCATTTGTTCAAGTGCCCCCTTCCTGTACACAAACTTGGTTGACTGGTCAGATATGCGGGGAGCATCCTTTCCTAATAATAAAACTTTGAAAATAGAGAAAAATGCATTAAAAACCTCATAAAAATAGTGGGAGGCTTTGTGCCTCCACAAGGCCTGGTACTAGAAGGTTACTGGGTCAAATTCTCAATTTACCTTCTTGGACAGAGAGAGTTTTGGAAACGGACAGTGATGCGTTATCACGAAAACCAAGTAGGATGACATATAAAATTTCTTCTCCTTTTTGAAGCTTGATAGTTGGGAATAGATTTCAAGGGAAAGTGGCTTCCCCCGATAAAAAATGGCTTGTTCCTTGACTGTGAAATAAAAAATATAAAGAACCATGTGGGAAATAGTTGTTGTGGATTCCTGTCTCGTTATTCTTGTAAACATCCAGGCAATTTCCTGGAATGGATTTCTAAATGAACTAACCTGCAAGCTTCTAATATCTTCAGGAACTACCATCGGGTCTTCCAGGAACTCGGGCAAGATGTCCAACCCGTTATTATGCTTTCTTAGGAACTGCTTGGAGTCTTCTCCTCTAAATGTCAATGTTGGCTCCGATAATCTTAACATATGGCGGAAGACCTAAGGTGACAAAGAAATAGGAGAGTGGTCCCGCAGTGGAATAATTCTCTGGCCTAAAATATATTTATCGGCACACCAAGAGATGAGCTCCTTACAGTCAAAAACTTCAGGGACACAGCCTGCACGAGCAATTCTAGAAGTCCAAATTATTTTGTTCTGGGCAGAAGGGGATGAGTAGTAAGAATATGCCTTGGACCACTGGAATTTATGGTCCTCGCACCCAAAGATGTTCATTGTATCTCCATAGAACTGTTGTCGATCTGGTGCCATAAGTTTATGAGAACGTTTGTTTTCTCCATACGATGCTTGAAATGAACAATTGGAGGGGATAATATAACCCTTCACAAATGTTGGTTCAATGTGTGTGAATGGGAAATCTCCTCAAGCCTTTCTCTCATTAATGACAATCTATATGGGTGTTGCATGATGAGGTGTTAGCAGTAAAGATTACTTATTGCATACTTAGAAGTGTGAAGGTGGCAGGTACGATGAAGAGAAATTAAGGATTGGAGGTTTTGTGCATGCGCCAACCCGATGACACGCGAACAACATTCCATGATGTTTGAAATTAACACTCAAAAGAGATAATATAACCCTCCGCAAATCTTGTTTTAATGCGTATTAATGCCTTTCGCTCATCAATGAAAATTTATATGGTTCCTGCATGATGAGTTGTTAGCATTAAAGATTACTAATTGCATATATATATATATATATATATATATATATATATATATATATATACATATACATATACATATACATATACATATACATATACATATACATATACATATACATATACATATACATATACATATACATATACATA
>ML799680.1:137488-159288 GCA_009831015.1 Picea engelmannii
AGTGTGAAGGTGATAGGGATGGGGACCGGGAAGAGCAAGTAAAGAATGGCCAAGTTTGAAAATTGGTCGGACGGGTTTCAAAATAGGGTTATAGGGGATTCTCAGGAGATGTGAGGGCCCGACGGTCAAATTGTATGTCTCAAAAATTTTGACCGCAAAAGGCATAAAATGGAAGAGGGCATGATGGGGCAGTCTAGCGATTAGTTTGTATATTTGCAGATTTCCAGGTGTTGTTTGCAGGTCGCAGAACAATGGAAGGGAAATCTTGAGTTCACCTGTCCGGGAACCCACAATCAAAAAAGTGGCTAAGTATGGAATAGGGAAACGGTCGGGCGAACTCGTTTTCGCTAATATATTGAAATTTGTAATAGATATTCCATTACCTGGAAAGATATTTTTTGCATGTATATCACGGAATTCCAGGTGTTGTTTGTAGGTCGCAGAACAATGCAAGGGAAATCTTGAGCCTACCTGTCCGAGAACCCGTAAGAGAAAAATTCGGTAAGTATGGAATAGGGAAACAGACAGTGGGATTCATTTTTGTTAATATATTCATATTTGTAATAGATATCCCACGACCTGACATGATATTTTCTGCATGTTTCTGGACAAGTTGTGTAGGGACAGTTAGTATGATTGTCTCCTCGAGGCATGGTGAGTTTTTAGCATTAAACCTCAGTTATTTCATACTTGGAAAGAAGTGCGAAGGTGGCAGGCACAGGAAATAGCAATTAGAAATTGGATATTCAGTGAACTCGCCAACCCGAGGATCCGCGAAAGAGATTCGAGGAAATGGCCAAGTATGGAAAGTGGACTGACAGGCTTCAAAATGGGGTGAAAATAGTTCCCCTGGAGATGTGAGGACCCAATGATCAAATTGTAGGTCTAGAAACTTTTGATTGCAAACTGTGTAACACGGAAGAGGGTATGATGTGGGAGTCTGACAATAAATTTGTATATCGCAAAAGTCAGGGTGTTGTTTGCAGGTTATGGAACAATGGAAGTGCAATCTAGAGCCTGCATGGCCGAGAATCCGTGATTGGAAAAGTGTCTAGGTTTGGAATGGGGAAGCGGTTAGTCGGAGTCATGATATAAAAGCACGAGTGAAAATGTGAACCCATGAGTCTACCAACCTGCGCAGTTAGACATTTTTGGAAAAACAACTAAGTAACCAGAAGAGAAAATAGAGGGGAAAAATAAACAGGAATTTGGTTAAGTATAAAAGAGGGGAAAGAAGGGCTAATATATTCAAATCTGTAATAGATATCCCATTTCCTGGAAAGATTTTTTCTGCATGTTTCTGGAGAAGTTGTATACTTATTTCATATACTTGGAAAGAAGTGTGAAGGTGGCAGGCACAGGAAATAGCGACTAGGAATTGGAAATTTCCTGAACCCACCAACTCGGCAATCCGCGAAAGTAGTCAGAAGGGCTTCAAAATAGGGTGACAAGGGTTCTCGAGGAGATGTGAGGCCTCAATGTTCAAATTGTATGTATTGTAACTTTTGAGTGCGAAATGTGTAACACGGAAGAGGGGATGATGTGGGAGTCCGGAAGTCAATTTGTATATCACAGAAGCTGAGGTGTTGTTTTCAGTTCAAGGAACAATGGAAGTGCAGCCTGCATGTTCAGGAACCCGCAAGAAAAAAAGTTGATAAGTATGGAATAGGGAAATAGTCGGTGGGACTCATTTTCGCTAATATATTGATATTTGTAATAGATATCCCATTACCTGGCAGGATATTTTCTGCATGTTTCTTAACAAGTTGTGTGGGGACAGTTAGTATGACTATCTCCTGGAGGCATGGTGAGTTGTTAGCATTAAACCTCATCTATTTCATACTTGGAAAGAAGTGCGAAGGTGGAGGGCATAGGAAACAGCGATTAGGAATTGGATATTTCATGAACCCGCCAAAGAGTCTGTCGGTAAATTTGTATATCATGGAAGTCTGGGTGTTGTTTGCAAGTCATGGAACAATGGAAGTGCAATCTAGATCCCGCATTCCCAGGAATCTGCGATCGAAAAAGTGGCTAGGTATGGAATGGGGAAGCAGTCGTTTAGAGTCGTGATATAAAAGCAAAAGTGAAAATGTGAACCCGTGAGTCCGCCAACCTGGGTAGTTAGACATTTTCGGAGAAAATGACTAAGTAACCAGAAAGAAAAAGTAGAGGGGAAAAAGAAACGAGAATTTGGTTAAGTATAGAAGAGGGAAAAGAAGGGCTAATATATTCAAATCTGTAATAGATATCCCATTTCCTGGAAAGATCTTTTCTTCATGTTTTTGGAGAATTTGTATACTTATTGCATATACTTGGAAAGAAGTCTAAAGGTGGCGGGCACAGGAAATAGTGACTAGGAGTTGGAAATTTCCTGAACAGGCCAACCCGACGATCCGCGAAAGAGATTCCAAGAAAATGGCCAAGTGTGGAAAGCGGTTGAACGAGATTCAAAATAGGGTGACAAGGATTCCCAAGGAGACGTGAGGCCCCGATGGTCAAATTGTATGTATTGGAACTTTTGAGTGCAAAATGTGTAACATGGAAGAGGGGATGATGTGGGAATCCGGAAGTGAATTTGTATAGCACAGAAGCCGGAGTGTTGTTTGCAGGTCACAGAACAATGGAAGTGCAATTTAGAGACCACCTACGTAGGAACCCGCGATCGAAAAAGTGGCTAGGTATGGAAAGGGGAAGAGCTCGATCGGAATCGCAATATAAAAGCATGAATAAAAATGTGAACTTGTGAATCCGCCAACCCATGCAACAAGACATTTTCGGAAAAACAACTAAGTAACCAGAAAGAGAAAGTACAGGGGAAAAAGAAAGGGGAATTTGGTTATGTATAGAAGAGGGAAAAGAAGGGGATAAAAGAGTGGGAAAATAGAAAAGCAAAGGGCAATTTTCGTAAGCAAGAATTGGTCTCAAACAAGCCCTATTCTTGCAAAACCATCATTTTCTAGTCCTATATTTTATCCACATACTCGTTTTCTATAGTGCTTGTACCATTAAAAAGGGTGTGAGTAAACGATTTCTTGAAGATTTGTTTTTACCGCAACCTGTGGGAGTAATTGTATTCTTGATACATTCTTCCATGACTTTGACATATTATCTTAAATATTAAACTTCTTGCATGATGGGTTGTTAGCATTAAAGGTTAATAATTTCATATCTAGAAACAACAATGACGATCTTGAATTTTAATATTGTGGTTGATTTCATAGTCCCATTTGACTTCAGCCACCATAGATCAGTTGTTGTTGTTTTTTTTTTATTCACAAAGAAGAAATTTGGTGATTTCATTAATAAAGTAAAAAGTGCTCAAATAGAGGCCAGGGGATGGACAAATAATAAAATGTTTCCTTTTGGAGTAAAGGAATCAAGGAAGCAAAAGGGAAATAAGAAATTGTTTGCTCAACAAGGTTGAGATGAAAATGAAATTTCTAGGGCGAGGCCCCGACTATCGCATCATGAATTAGTGTTGTTATGCTCTATTTGCATTATGAATAGAATTGAATGTTGGTTTGAAAGTGTTTGAAATTCATTTTTGTTTCCATAGAAGCCTAGTGGGATCGACACAATGCATTGTCATATAATTGTTCAATGCTCCGTATTAGATCAAATTACTTGAGCCAATACAATATTAAAGAACTATGAGACTATCGAACCATGCTAACGAGAAGAGGTGTTAAATCCAGCAAAGAAGCAGCAACCAAGATTCCAAGGCAAATTTTTAATAGTAAATCCATAAAAAAAAAAATATTGGGCATTGTATATCTATCCATAGAAATTGGACTGAGTTCTTTGCTCTGAAGCATTGAGCATATTTGTAATAAATATAGGTACAGGATATACAAAAAAAAAACATGCATACAAATATGTGTTGTTCTTCTAGTGGGACAACATGCAGGAGTCATCGAGATGCTCTTCAACATGCATACAAAACTCATTACCATGTTTTTTTTAGGATTTCCTTGTAGTCTTCTCCTCGGAAGGTCAGTGTTCGCTGCCACAATCTCAATATCTTGCGGAATACCTGAGGCAACAAAGAAATAGGAGAGTGGTTCTGCAGTGGAATAATTTTTTGGCTTGAAGCGGTGAAACACACTCTTGCTTCTGACATTGGCGACCTGGATACTTGCAAGGAACCATTGAATTGTACAAATACCAAGGAAAAGGCCTCTGCTAGAAGAGTTTCCAATCTGTGGTCACCACTACCAAGAGAACGACATCTCGCAGCATCGCTTCAATGGCCCACCCCAGCAAGAAAGCAACCCAGAATTTTTCAAACGCAGGAGGACATAATAACCCATCCTCACGGTAAAATTTATAGTTCTCACAAGATTCCCATGATGAAGAAGACAAAAAATGTTGTAGGGCAAGAAAAAGAGCCTGAAACTAAAAGTGAGGACACACCAATGACCACCTCCTCACAGTCAAAGACTTTAGGGACACAGCCTGCACGAGCGATTCGAGAGGTCAAATTAATTCATTCTGGGTGGGAGGGGACCAAGAGACCCCCTCCTTACGAGCAAAGACTTCAGGGAAATAGGCTGCATGAGAAATTCCATAAGCCCAAATTATTCAATTATGGGTGGTGTTCTCACATATGAGTTGTCAAAGGGTCGCAGGATGACCAAGTCCTTTGTTGCACAGAAGCGTCCAAATGCAGCATTCAAAAGCATCCCATTTTGGGCTTAAAATACAAGTAGCGATTGAGTTCTATTTTCAACGACGGAGATCCCAAGAGAATTTCATCTCAATGGCTCTCGGTCTTTTGGAACGTCAAATTTGCGTGAGGTTTAAAGACTAGGTGGAAACCCTGAAGTTAAAGATCAAGCGCCACATGTCCATCTGGATCGGACAGTCGATATTTGCTTTAGGAATCTGGGCTTCGGGAGTTTTAGCATCTCCAACCCCAAATTTATCCAGAGTGATTTCTCCTGGAGTTAAAGATCAAGTATCGTGTGTCCTTCCCCAATGGACGGGCACGATTTACTTTGGAGTTTGGGTTTCAATATTTTTTACGCTTCTCCTCTTGATTTTCTCCGTAGTGCTTTTCCCCGTATGCACAGATCTCTACCGCATGTCTACGCCATCAATGGCTAGGGTTTCATCTTCGTATCTCTTGGTCACTAAGGAAAACTCTTGGTCAACGACTCCTCTGTCCCCTCACTTCTAAGTACGTGGATCTCTGTCGTGTGTCCGTATTCAACGAACGGTCATGATTTACTCTGTCATTTCAGGTTTCGAGATTTTTGGCTCCTCTCGATTTGGTTTCCTCCAGAGAACCTTCCTGTGGAGTGCAGGGATCTCTACCATGTGTCCTCCTAGATCCAACGACTCAGATCTGCTTCGGACTCTGGAGCTTCGACATTCTCTCTTCTTCCTTATTTGCAAATTCCCAAAGTGTTTTGTCATGGAGTTTCAGTTCTTTCACCACCTGTCCATATGGAACTTACACATGGCGCTTAGTCCAGGCACCTTTGGGCATATCATTTGCCTATTTTTGAGTGACACATGTCAGCCCTCCGTCCATGACATGTCAGCATAGTGACATCAGGTCACCACATCATCTTTTGGGAATTTGTTCTCCGGGGAATATTCTTGTTCAACATCAATGCCCCCTAGCACCAAAATTGGCGCCTCCCCCAAGCGTAATTAAAGAGTTTCTAAGGTTTGAAGGCAGGTAAAGCTTTGGCAGTGACACTAAAATAGATGGACTGCCTAGATCTCAGATCGCAATCAGACCAATAGTCACACCCCATTTTTGGGGCCGCAACGTGCTCGAATGTTAAGCTCTTTGAGCAAGCCAAAATCTAAACCACATTTTTTGGTGAGAGCGACGTGGAAGAAAGCGGTGCATTTCGGTCTCAAAGGTGGTATGGTTCCAAAATGCTTTCGACTACTCTGAATTCACGTGTTCACTCAACATCATTCCTAATCGCAGCAAGTGGTCACTCCCCAGTTTTCAGGCCGTGTCTCGATCCCAAGGAAATATTAGTTAATGGACACATGTCGGTAATTGAAACCTCGGCTCACTCCATAAATAGAAGGCATGGAAACCTTGGCATAAGGGTCAAAACTATCAGCCTAAGAAATATACACGCACAGTCCGATAGAGAAAGTACTCAAGTGGAAATATTTAGACAAGATGGCTAGATCAGATCACACTCTTGGTAGTTGTGGATTGATCTAAGTATAAGTAGATCAGTTCAATATTTTGTTGAGGGTCGTCAACTGGTTGAGTAGTGCTCCCTACTGTGTAATTTTTTATGCCAGAACTGTTCTTTGGTTATATATCAAACTTGATACTTTCGCATTAATAGAAGTCAACTTATTTCATCTCTTTGTTCAAACTATGCTAAAACGCTCGGGCATGGAGGATCCAGTCGAGGGTTGTGGTTATATTGTAATGTAGGTTTGATTACAGTAGTATTATGACTAGTTTTAGTCAGCTTCCTTGTTACCTTATTTCTCCTTATGCTGAAAGCATAGGGCATGGAGGATCCAGACGAGTTGTTGTAGTTGCATGATAATGTAGGTTTGATTATTATGTTGTTGTGACATATTTCAGTGTCTGAAACTTGAGTTCAAGAGTGCTCTTGAGCTTGAGTTTTTATTCACCAAGCTGCTTGAAAGTTGGATGCCCATAGCAGTCTTGTTCACCTCTCTCAGTAATTCTTTCTTCCACTCACACTTAAACTCAAATCACTGATTGAAGTTAATGATGCCCTCACTTCCCTGTGCATTTCTTGTCCAGTTTTTGTGTTAAAATCATTCTTGTACTGAGTTTTGTCCATTTGACCTCCATTCATAAAACCAACATCCACCAAACATTCGGATGGGTATTGGGCTTATCCTCTCGCAACCTGAGGGTGAATCTCAATGCTAACATTCATGGCATCGTTTTCGGGGAAGGAAATGAAGAAATCTTCCCTAGGAGAATGACAATGATCAGATCCGATCTTTGATGGTGAACAAAGACCAGACACATTCAAAATGCATATCATTCACCTGGCGACTCCATGGTTAAAGAATCAAGTGGTGACTCCATAGTTTTAAGAAGTCATATTTTCAGATGGACTCCATTTTGGCTCAGAGGTTTGCTCCTTTTAATTTATCTTATGTTCCTCATTTTCCAAATGTTGTTCCTACTATATATGAGTGGGGCGATTTTTTGCCCAAATTTAGAGAACATAGAGATGACAACCCTGTAGAGCACCTACTTGAGTTTCATGAACTCATGCATCAGTGGGGAATACATCATGAGGATGTATTAATGAATAAGTTCATGTACTGATTAGATGGAGGTGCTCATGAGTAGTATCGATCCTTTCCCCCTGCTAGCATCTCCTCCCTAGAACAGTTTCATGCAGTTTTCAATATGCATTGTCAAAATTTTTATTCCTATGAGTTATTTTGTCATAGTTGTTGTGAGGAGTATAAAGACTGTGTTCACGATATAGTTGTTTCTTATGAAGGTTGTCAAAATGGAGAAGATGCCTTGGATGAGGAATCATCTCTTTCTCTTCCCTGTTCATCTGCATCAGATGAAAACTGTGTTTGTTGTCTCAGTAAGGAAAGTGAGGAACTTGAGTCTGTCCTAGAAGCTAATATTCATTGTATGCTTGTCTCTAAAAAGCCTAGATATGAGCAGCCTACTTTTGATTCATATGATGATGATGAGATATTTCTTAATTATGAAGAACATTTTTCTCATGTTGGGTAGAAGATACATCTTTGTATGTCATTTGAGGATCCTCCTTTGTTTGATCATTATGGAGACAGTGGCGAAGATGCTGAGGTGTTTTTTGTCTTAGAAGCAAAGATCATTAGCAGTCACCCTTCTGATGAAAAGGAAATCTTCTGCCAAGAGAATCATGTTAAGGAGAAAGAGACATCCATTTATATACATGAGTATATTTCTTGCCATCAGCTAGCAGATGTGATCGGGGCAAACCAAGGAGAAGTGGATCGGCAGCATGCATCAGCCTTTCACTCACTTGTGCTTGCCACAGACATTCAACCAGATGTGAGAAGCTATAAGACAAAGCAGTATTTATGTTACCAACCCAATAAGTTGTGTCACCTATTTTATGACCCTGTAGGGGAATACATGGAGTTGTATTTTTCCCATGTATTGAAGCCTCCCAACTTTATCTTACCTTCAGCACTAGGAGGAGAGATGAAGAATGTAATTGATTTTCTATCATAGTTTCATTATCCTTTGTGGATTAGTGACAGAGTAAGAAAATTTTCCATTAGGAAGTTACTTGGGTGGCTCTGGTGGAAGTTTTCTTTCACCTAGCACGTTGTAAAAATCAGTTAGTGTAGGTTTGTACATAAATAATCTCCTTCTGGAGCATGTGTGTTTGCTATCATTTCAAGTAGATAGTGTACAAATCAGCATGTTTCCTTCAGCAAATGTATTTGGGCTCAACTCCACAACCCAACAACTAAGGCACTGGAACTGCTTGTTCTTGGTAGATCGTAGGGAGCATGCCATCCTCTGTGGAAAAAAATTTTATCACATATAAGTTGTCAAAGGATTGTAGCACAACCAAGTCCTTTGTTTCACAGAAGCATCCAAATGAAGCATTCAAAAGCAGCCCATTTCGGGCTTAAAATACAAGCAACGATCAGGTTCTATTTTCAACGGCAGAGATCCCAGGAGCATTTCATCTCAACAGCTCTTGGTATTTCAGAATGTCAAAGTTGTGTGAGGTTTAAAGACCAGGTGGAAACCTTGAAGTTGAATATCAAGAACCATGTGTCCTTCCAAACCAGACAGTCAATATTTGCTTCGGGAATCCGAGCTTCAGGAGTTTCACCATCTCCAACCCTGAATTTTTCTAGAGTGATTTATCCTGGAGTTAAAGATCAAGTGTCGCATGTCCTTCCCCAGTGGATGATCACGATTTACTTCAAATTTCAGGTTTCGAGATTTTTTACGCTTCTCCTCCCAATTTTCTCTGAAGTGGTTTTCCCCAAATGCACAGATCTCTTGGTCATTCTGGACAACTCTCGGTCAATGAATTCTTTGTCCCCTCACTCCCGAGTATGTGGTTCTTTGTCACATTCTTGTCCTCAATGGACGGTCATGATTTACTCCGTCATTTTGGGTTTCGAGAGTTTTAGCTTTTCTCGGTTTGGTTTCCTCTGGAGCACCTTCCCGCAGAGTGCAGGGATCTCTGTTGCGTGTCCTCCAAGATCCAGAGGCTCAGATATGCTCCAAACTCTGGAGCTTCATCATTCTCTCTTCTTCCTTATTTGAAAATTCCCAAACTGTTTTGTCGTGGAGTTTTAGTTCTTTCGCCACCTTTCCATTTGGTACTGACACATGGTGCTCAGTCCAGGCACCTTTGGGCATATTATTCACCTATTTTCGAGTGACACATGTCACCCTTCCGTCCATGACATGTCAGCATAGTGACATCAGGTCACCACGTCAGCTTTAGGAAGCCGTTCTCTGGGGAATATTCTTGTTCAGCATCAATGCCCCCTAGCACCAAAATTGGTGCCTCCCCCAAGCATAATTAAAGATTTTCTAAGGTTTGTGGGTAGGTATATCTTTGGAAGCGATGCTAAAATAGAGGGATTTCCTAGATCTCAGATTGCAGGAAGACTAACGGACACACTCCATTTTGAGGCTGCAACGTGCTCGGATGTTAAAGTCTTTGAGCGGGATGAAATCTAAATGGCGGTTTTTAGGGAGAGAGACATGGCAAAAAGTGGTGCATTTCGGGCTTGAAAACGCTATGGTTCCAAACTTCTTTCGATAGCTCTAAATTCATGTGCTCACTCGGTTTCATTCCTAATCACAACAAGTGGTCTCTCCCTGGTTTCCAGGCCATGTCTCGATCTTGAGGAAATATCAGTTAATGGACACAGGTTGGTAGTTGAAACCTCGACTCACTCCATAAATAGAAGGCATGGAAACCATGGAAGAAGGGTCAGAACTGTCAATCTGAGAAAGATACATGCACAGTCCGACAAAGAAAGTACTCAGGTGGAAATATTTAGACGAGATGGCTAAATCAGATCACACTCATGGTAGTTGTGGACTGATTTGATTATAAGTAGATCAGTTCAATATTTTGTTGAGGGTTGTCAACAGGTTGAGCAGAGCTCCCTACTGTGTAATTTTTTATGCCAGAACTGTTCTCTGGTTATGTATCAAACTTGAGACTTTCGCATTAATAGAAGTTAGCTTATTTCATCTCTTTGTTCAAACTGTGCTAAAACACTCAGGCATGGAGGATCTAGTCAAGGGTTGTGGTTCTATTGTAATGTAGGTTTGATTACAGTAGTATTGTGACCAGTTTTAGGTCATCTTCCTTGTTACCTTATTTCCCCTTATGATGAAAGGCTCGGGCATGGAGGATCCAGTTGAGTTGTTGTAGTTGCATGATAATGTAGGTTTGATTATTATGTTGCTGTGACATATTTCAGTGTCTGAAACTTGAGTTCAAGATTTCTCTTGAGCCTGAGTTTTTCTTCACCAAGCTTCTTGAAAGTCGGATGCCCATAGCAGTCTTGTTCACCTCTCTCACTAAGTATTTCTTCTTCTCACACTTAAACTCAAATCATTGACTGAAGTTAATGAGGCCCTCACTTCCCTATGCATTGCTTGTCCAGTTTCTGTGTTAAAATCATTCTTGTACTGATTTTTTTCCATTTGACCTCCATTTTTTAAAACCATCATCCACCAAACATTCTGATGGGTACTGGGCTTATCCTCTCGCAATCTGAGGGTGACTCTCAGTGCTAACAGGCGGAAGGAGATGAGTAGTAAGAATATTCCTTGCACCAGTGGGAGTTCTGGTCCTCATCCCCTAAGATGTTAGTTGTATATCTAGAGAACAAGAGAGTGGTCTCTCAATTGAATAAGTATTTGGCTTGAAATATATTTTTAGGAGAATCAAGAGACCATTTCCTTACAGTGAAAGACTTCTTCCCAGAACAGACTAATTTGGGCCTCTGGAATTCCTACTCTCGAGCTGCAAAGTGGCTATTGCGTTCATCTTTGGTTTCTTTTCTAAAACCCCTTCCTTCGGTCTTCAGCTGGGAAGTGCCCCACGTTATGGTTGATTTCAATTTGGGCATAGGAGTGGGAATAGCATCTACATTTCCATCATCCATCATCGTATCATCGTCCATCAGATCATCTTCTTTCGACTCGAAATCAACCGCATCAACCTCTACGCCAACCATCAATGCAGGCGGGTGGGTTGTCTAAGCAGGCGGGGATGCCTTTGAATTATTTGGCTTGAAATATATCTCTCGGTGCACCAAGGGACCATATCCTTTTTTTCACCTGGGCGGAGGGAGATAGTAGTAAGAATATGCCCTGGAGCACTGGAACTTCTGGTTATCATGACCGAAGGTGTTTACTGTATCTGGACAGAATTGTTGTCGAACTGCTGCCATAATTTTAATGAGAATGTTCTTTTGCTCCAGATGATGTTTGAAATGAACATTCGGAAGGGATAATATAACCCTCCGCAAATCTTGGTTTAATGTGTATCAATTGGAGATCTCCTCGAGCCTTTCACTGATCAATGACAATCTCCACGGTTCATGTGTAATAAGTTGTTACCATTAAAGCTTACTAATTTCATATTTATAAAAAAGTGCGAAGGTGGCGGTGATGGAAAAGAGAAATCAAGGATTAGAGATTTTGTGAAGCTGCCAACTGGATGACACGCAAAAGAGATTGCATGATGCTTGAATGAACACTTGGAAAGGATAACACAACCCTCTGTAATTCATGGTTTAATTCATATAAATGACAAATCTGCTCCATCCTTTCGGACATTAATGACAATCTTAATGGTTCCTGCACGATGAGCTATTAGCATTAAAGATTAATAAGTGCATATCTAGAAAGAAGTGAGAAGGTGGCAGGGATGGCGAAGAGAGATTAAGAATTTCACATTTCGTCAACTCACCAAACCGCGAAAGAGATTCCAAGAAATGGCCAAGTATGGAAGCGGTCGGTCGGGCTTCAAAATAGGGTCACAAGTTATACTCAGGAGATGTGAGGGGTCGATGGTCGAATTGTATGTCGTTGAACTTTTGACTGCAAAATGTGTAACATGGAACAAGGCACAATGACGGATTTCGGCGGTCAATTTGTATATCATGGAATTTCGAGTGTTATTTGTAGGTCGCGAAACAATGGAAGTGCAATGTTGAGCAAGCCTGGCCAGGAACCGGCAATGGAAATAGTGGCCAAGTATGCAATGGGTAAGCAGTTGGTTGGACTCATGATATAAAAGCATGAGACATACTCAGAACAGGGCATATTGACGGGCTTGAAAACATGGCCACAAGTTCGACTCAGGAGACGTGAGGGCCTGATGGTCAAATTGTATGTATCCCAACTTTTGATTGCAAAATGTGTAACATGGAACAGGGAACAATGATGGACTTCGACGGTCAATTTGTATATTGAGGAACTTCATGTGTTGTATATAAAAGCATGAGACATTCAAAAAAACGACTAAGTAACCAGAAAGGGAAAGTAAACGAGAAAAAGAAAGGGGAATTTGGTTGTCAATTTGTAGATCCAGGAAGTTTGGGTGTTGTTTACAGGCGGTGGAACAATGGAAATGAAATGTTGAGCCCGCCTACCCGGGAACCCGCGATCCAAAAAGTTTGATGAATATGGAACAGGGAAGCAGTCAGTCGGACTCATGATATAAAAGTATCAGTGGAAATATGAACACGTGAATCTGCCAACCCGCGCACCTACACATTTATTGAAAAAAGACTAAGTAAACAGAAAGAGAAACCAGAGGGAAAAAAGAAAGAGGATGGCAATTTTCAGAAGTGGGAATTAGTGTAAGAAATCCCCATTGATCGTCTTAACAGTAACAATGAAGTGCATTAAATAGGTGAACATGATCTTCAATCAAGGAATAGATCAAGTGAGCCATGCTTATAGTTTCCAGGATGTGTTTGCATAAGAGAAGCATCGAAAAGCCACAGGAAAATCAATTTTGCGATGTTTAAGTAAAATTATTGTACTGTCAACTTCATCGTAAGTATAACAACGACTAATTTGAATTTTAAGATGAATTTTAATTTTAATTTTCTGTGGTTGATATGATAGTTCCATTGGACTTTACATAGTATATATCCTTTTATTTCAAAATATTCCTGAAGATGAATTTTGCTAAGTTCATCGATCAAGTAAAGGTGTTAAAACAAGCCACATACTACATTTGTGTTAGAGAACTTATATTAAAAAGAAAAGTAGGTCCTGTATATTCTTTAAGATCATAGAAACACCGCCAAGATCCTGAATGTATCATTAATTTTACATAATGAAGCATACAACCAAGAGCCAAGTAAACACCAAATTTATTGAAAGTCGAGGCACAAAAAAACGCATGAACATAGAAGGCACCAAGTGAGATCCCACAAGGGTCCAAGAGTAGTACACATTGACCTATGCATCAAACAATTTGATATATAAAAAAAAAACACATGGCATTGGTTTTCTCTTACATGTGGTATATGTTCCCATGAGAAAATAACCGAGCCCATGAGATATGAACAAAAGTCTTCCAAACACAAGACAAAACAAAACCAGCGGAGATTCGGAATTATATCCCAGCTATAACCAAACCCCCAAATGGGGAACAAGAAACTTGTCGATTACTATTTTACCATGAAGCAAGCTCACTATGGACATTTGCTTCTGATAGTGCCATGTTCTATCACTACCAGTTTAAACAATGCCAAATTTCCAATATTATTGGAAATGCTTGATGGTTTCGCTCATAGGAGAAATCCATTTCGACGGTTCAAAAGATGGGCCTCATTTGTTCACAGTTGGATACTTTGTATGGGGTTTTTCCTCATGCTTCCCATTTCTGGACTGAACAATCTTATGCACTTCCTATTCAATTTTCCATGGAACTGCAAAATTATATTCATATCCTCATTGGGTGGCATGGACAGATACACATGAGATTTTTTCGTTTCCTACCAACGCATGATATGTTTTTTTTAATTTTTTTCTCAATTGATATGCAGTATTGCATTGTCCTCATTTAAGGTAAATTTTATATGGACCCGAAATTCGCGCAGCATGTAGATAGTGTTTTCCTTTTTCAGTAGTTATACTTCATATGGAAATTTTTCTAACCCAGGAAGCACATCTTGTAACAAAGGTTGTCTAATTGTACAATGTACGATTGTGTTGCCCACGGTTCGAATGACAACATTGAGACAATGTCTATATATGTAAGGGAATTTTTTACTGCATCGTAGACAATCAAGTGTACCATCATTTATGAAAGCAGAGGCAGAAGTAGGAGAGTTTCATTTGGCACATACAGGCTCGAAGGGGGTCAAGTACGCATTCACTGCAACCAAAACACCCTCAACCTGGGCATGTGAGCATAGCAGTTAATATATTGAAAAATATAATATACAACTGCACAACAAAGAAAAAGTTGCAGAAAATTGGTGAAGGTAATTTGTATGAGCAAAGTGAGGATGAAATTGTAGATGTATACGCACAACAGTTGTCGAACTAGTTAGTTTCTTGAGATCCTGTACTATGTCTGTTCGCAATTATGTTACAAATGTTGCTTGGGTTGTGCAAAAGATACTTTTATTAACATCTCTTTTCTTTGTTATATTTTTGAAGAGCATAAGTGGAAATTTCCCTTTATGTAATTGTTATTCCATTGAGGAAAACAAATTTGAATAGGTGTCAAACAATTGCAGTTGCAACATGGAACAGTGCAATAGTTGTGTAACATAACCGAGACACATGGACATGTGAAAGTAAAGGACAAAACTAGATATGGAGAATGGTACCATTGCCTTTTCGTTACCAGACTCTCCATATTTTATATGGAAAATGTGTTGCGAGCCAAGTTTTCTCGAGAGTGTGACAGCTGCACCAATGGTTCTGATTGGGTAAGTGTCATTGCTCTATGCAAGTTCATTGATTTTTGTGTCAGGGATGAAACGATATTATGAAAAAATTGTGGGAATTTTTTCCACAATACTTGTTTCTTTGAGCGATATAATCTGATCACAATCACCATGGTAATATATTGATTTGGGCAATATATCCAAATTTGTAATGGATATCCCATTACCTAGCAATATCTTTTCTACATGTTTCTAGACAAGTTGTGTGGGAATAGAAAGTGTGACTTTCATTAGGGATTTGTTGTCTGTCATGTCAGCATGCATAATGGATCTAGTTGTGTTTTCCTTATCCAATTAGGTGCTATAGATGACCATTATGTCCTCGACGAATACTTGTCCAGTTCGGCGGCTTTTCAAGCCCTCTATTGATAGTATTTTGGGTGTTATAAGTTTAGACCTAGTGACATTTTTTGAACAGGAAAAGTAATGTGAGTGGTAGGTTGCATTATTTTTTTGTTTTCTTTTTTCCTAACATAAATGTACAAGTAGACACACAACTTGGATGAATTATGGAGCCAGAGTTATGCAACCAGACCTCTTAGTCTGAGGAACTTGTGCTATGTTCAGCATCTCACTTGTGCTCGTTGATACTTATTGTGAACTGCAAAGTATGTGTTGCAGATGACATCAACATATTTATCATGGCATAGATGAATAAATAGCTCAGGATATTTGTTTCGTAAACATATGAGGAACACAATGTATGAATCTTTACCTTTGCCCTTGTCGGTTTGTTGATGTTTGCGATGATTGACTGCTCATGGCCATGTCACTAGTCCAACTTTTTCTGATGCAAGCATGTGTAGATGAACATCAGAAGGACTAAATAAGCATATGCATTGTATATTTTCCATAATTGTTCTAAATGTCACATACAGGGTCGAAGGAGATGGAATACAAAATAGGGTGTCAAGGGATACTCAGGAAACATGAGGACCCGGCGGTCAAATTCTATGCCTCATATTTTTTTACTGCAAAAATGTGTAAGAGGGAATAAGGCATGATGGGGGGGTACGGTGGCCAATTTGTATATTGTGGAACTGCCGAAGCTAGAGGCGCAATCTTGAACCCATTAGCCCGGGAACCCGCGATCGAAAAAGTGGCTAAGTATAGAGTGAGGAAACCATCGGTCGAAGTTGTGATATAGAAGCATGAGTATAAATGTGAACTTGTGAGTTTGCCAACCCACACACCTAGACATTTTTAGAAAGATGAATAAGCAAAGCAACCACAAAGCGAAAGTAGAGGAGAAAAACAAAGGGGAATTCGGTTAAGTATAGAGGAAGGGGAAAAAAGGGATAATAGAAAGTGGGAAAATAGAAATGGGGAGGGAAATGTTTGGAAGTGGGAAGTCTCAACAAAGGCTCATTTTTGCCAAATCATCATTTTCTAGTCCAATATTATATGCACCCACTCGTTTTGTGTGTTTGATTTACTATCATAGTTGGTATACCTTTTCGAAGATTGTACTTCAGCCCCCTTTGTTGTGGAATATAAGAATTCATCTTCTTGTCCAACTAATGTGTTTCTTTCAATGTAGCAACACTGAAAATACAGTGGACATGAAGGTAAGTTAGTATGTAGAAAGACATGTAAAAAAATGAATATTGTTCTATTTATTTCAATGTAGCAGCAAAGAAAATACAATTCACATGATCTTTTACTTTTTGGGTACCACTTGATATTTTTCACTGTCTAATTCGACTTCAAAATGAAAACAATGTTGCCTTTGCTTATCATTTTTTACTCTCATTAAGTCTTCCAAAATTTTCTTAAGTCTATGAAAACCCATGAATTAAAAATACTAAACACTTAACAAAGAATCAACAACCATAACACTTTCCCCGACACGCTCAAAGATTCAGCACCAAAAAGAATTAAAGATGAAGGAAAATCATTCAAAGAAACCGCATTTGTCGAGCGTCGATGTTCATCGGCATCGATAGAAGGAAGTTTTCTTCCATGATGATCTTCATACAAAGATATCTTCGATGACCGATCCCCTTTAGCATCGGTAAAAGGAGAGGAGATTAAATGTTAACGAAGGAGGAAATGATATTGTCGATAGCAGATACCCGATGCGCTTAGAAAAATCGGAGAAGATCAAGTCGCGATAGACATTCAGACCACGCTGAAGTTTTCTCTGATCACCGACTTCTGAAATATTCCGGCATCGGGAGTTTTTGAGGACGTTAACCGAAAGGAAACTACGTGATAGGTTTATCTCTGAACGTCGATCCCCGATACCTTTTCGGCATTGGCAGTCCCAGGTTTATCTTAGAGCGCACAACTTGCACAAAGTCCCGAGCCTGACCATTACCCACAAGCTAAGTCACCGGTCCTCAGTGCTACATATCCCGAGCCAATTTTTCCACATCAGCATTGTACGATAAAATCGATCAACATTGAAGGTTTTTTGCAGAAGGATATCAATAAAAACACAAAGTAACTCGGAGCACCACTAACCATAAATTTGGGGTTAACTTGCAAGTGTTAATTTTTATGCCATTATTATATTTCTTTGCATTTCAATAGATAAGAGCATCATAAGAACAAGACCACTGAGAAATACACATTCACAAGAGACACAGCATTTATCCNTCCTTATCATAAATAGCTTATACAATGTTCAAGAGATAACTCAAACCAATACAGATAATCCTCCCCAAGAGATGCGCCACTCTTCTCCCTCTCTCCAACTGGTAATTGCAGCTTGCCTCATAGGAGAATGAGCAAGTGAATTGTGTGTTAGAAGTGAGGCGCTAGCCTCCTATATATACAAAACTGGCACGTGTGAAAGGGCACCACTGGCAGGGCCGACATCTCACTCTGGGTGGGTAAACCCACCTTTAATTAATTATGGGTCTTCCATAATAAATGTTGGGGCCGACTTCTTATTCTGCCCTTTATAATTGTCCGATGACCAATCTGCAAAAGGGGATTTGGTCCTTATACAATTACCGACATGATTAATCCATAATGGGGATTAATCCAATAACAATAATAATAATAATAATGACATGATTAATCCACAATGGGGATTTAATCCAATAATAATAAGAATGCTCTTTGCAGTTACATTATTTAAACACTCCCACTTAACAAGAAGGGTATTCTTCATCAGCATCAAGCAAGAGAGGTCTGCATCATCAGTGGCATCTGGAGGACAGTATCGTCAATATCATCTTGAAACATTAGCTAGCATATTTACGAGTCATCGAAATTTTTCTTCATTAGCAGCATCATCATTCTCGAAAGAATGCTATCATCATCTACATCAAATATGTATCAGTAAAAATTATACCTCATCACAGCACTAGGCTGGCACATCACAGTACTACACTAGCTCAATGTCATAGTGGTTAAGCTAGTAGCTCAGTGTCAGTCACATCTTGCTTTACGTCTAACAACTAGGTCAGAAGCAAGTAATATCATCATCTCTCTTTATGTCTAACAACTAGGTCAGAAGCGAGGAATCACAGCGTCATGCTTTATGTCTAACAACTAGGTTAGAAGCATGACTCATCTTGCTTTATGTCTAACAAGGAGGTCAGAAGCAAGGAACACATCAACATCTCGCTTTACATCTAACAACGAGGTCAGAAGCGAGGAATCATCTTGCTTTACGTCTAACAACTAGGTCAGAAGAAAGGATCACACGGCGTCATGCTTTACGTCTAACAACTAGGTCAGAAGCATGATTCATCTTGCTTTATGTCTAACAACGAGGTCAGAAGAAAGGATCACACGGCGTCATGCTTTACGTCTAATAGTGAGGTCAAAAGCATGACTCATCTTGCTTTACGTCTAACAGCGAGGTCAGAAGCAAGGATCACACGGCATCATGCTTTATGTCTAACAGCAAGGTCAGAAACATGACTCATCTTGCTTTACATCTAACAGCGAGGTCATAAGCAAGGAACATATATACTCCCCCTTTCGGACTATACCAAGCTTATCTTGAAAGTGTTCAAACTTTACACAAGATAGAGACTTAGTCAACATGTCAGCGACCTGTTCATCTGTGCTAATGTATTGGAGCTTCAAGGATCCTCTCTATACCATATCGTGGATGAAACGATAGCGGATCTCTATGTGCTTCGACCTTTCATGGAACACAGGATTTTTTGTCATTTTAATGCAGCTTTGATTGTCACATAGAATCGCAGTTGCTCTCATCTCCAAATCAAATAGGCATGTCAGCAAATTTTGAAGCCATATAGCTTCGTAGCTAGCAGAACATGCGGCAATGTACTCTGTTTTCGCTGTGCTGAGAGCAATAATGGATTGCTTCCTACTCTGCCATGAGATCATAGTTGATCCCAAACTAAAACAGCATCCGGAAGTGCTTTTTCTGTCAGCAACGCTTCCTTCCCAATTTCCATCAGTATATCCACTCAATGTGAAGTCATGATCTCCATCATAGCTGAAACCATAATCCACTGTACCTTTAAGGTACCTCATCACATGTTTTGCAACCACTAGGTGAACACGTCTGGGCTCTACCAGAAACTAACTCAAGGTGTTCACTACAAAATAGATGTCTGGTCTGGTGTTTGTCAGGTACATCAGCGATCCAATAATCTGTCTGTACAGAGTGGCATCTATCAAATCTGACGAAGTATCGACCAGTAGCTTCAGCTTTGCTTCCATGGGAGTATTCATGGACTTGCATTCTATCATGTCGAATCTCTTTAAGATTTCGACCGTGTACTTCCCTTGGTTAAGGAAGATTCTTTCTGGACTTTGCCATACCTCAAGGCCTAAGAAGTAATACATTAGACCAAGGTCTTTCATTTCAAATTTTGCGGCAAGTCTTTGTTTACATTCAGCGATGAGCTTTTCTTCTCTAGTTAAGAATAAATCATCCACATACAGTAATAATATTACTGGTTCATTATCCATAATCTTGAAGTGGAGATTTGAGTCTGCTTTACTCTTGGTAAAGCCCAAGCTCATCAAGAAACTATCTATACGGCCATACCAAGCTCTGGGAGCTTGCTTCAATCTGTACAAGGCTTTCTTCAATCGGCAAACATGAGACTTCCTGTCTTCAATCTCAAATTTTTGGGTTTTCTCTATATACACTTCCTCTTCGATAATACCATTCAGGAAAGTTGTCTTCACATCCATCTGGTGCAGCTTCCATTTCATCTTGGCAGCAAGAACTATAATGGTTCTGATCAAAGTGTATCTAGCCACAGGAGTGAACGTCTCTTCATAGTCGATACCTTCCTTCTGGGAAAATCCACGAGCGAGAAATCTTGCTTTATATTTCTCAATACTTCCATCAGCAACATGTTTTATTTTGAAGAGCCATTTTGATGATACCACGTCCTTACTTTTTGGTCTGGGAACTATTTCCCATACATCATTCTTTATTATGGATTGTTATTCCTCCGTCATGGCATCTGCCCATTCCTTCTTTTGAATGGCTTCTTCAAAGCATGTAGGCTCTTCATCAAGTAGATTGCACATCGAAGTCATGTAACTGGAGAATGGATTTGGTCTTTTCACCTGTCTCATGGTTCCTTCTGGAACACCATACTTCTCTCCATCTTGAATAAGCTCTCTTGCCCAAGCAAGCTTTCTTTTATGGGAGAAAGTCATTTGAGGAGGTTCTTGAACTTATGTTATATCATGATCTTTAGGAGTCTCCTCATCAGGGGAAGCTATGACTTCCCTTACAGGTTCTGCAGCTCTGGGAAATTCCCTCATGGATTCTGTCATCCTGGGATTTATAGGTTCCTCTTCATATACCTCTTCAAGCTGGCATCTTCTCGATTTCTTAAGTGTTGCTTCTTCATCAAAGGTCACATCCCTGCTAATCTCAATATGGTGGTGACCAGGTATGTAGATTCTGAAGGCTTTGGATACCTCACAGTATCCCACAAATATCCCCTTCTTTCTGGAGGGTTCCAGCTTGTTTCTTTTCTCTTTCAGTATATGGATAAACTCTAGACAGCCAAATATTTTGAGATGGCTTACCTCTCGCTTCTTTCCAGTGAACATTTCTTCTGGGGTCTTGAACCCAAGTGCACTATGGGATAGTTTGTTCTGCACATAAACAGCTGCCATAGCTTGTTCTTGTATTATTCTCTTATGACTGGACAATTGTTCACCTTGTGTCCCATCTTATCACAATGATAGCATTGGATAGATGAGAGATCTCGTCCCTTGCGTTGTCCTTTCTTCTGATAATTTCTTGAATGAGATTCTTGATTATTGAATTTGTTTGATGGTTGCGGTTCTCTCTGAGATTCTCTTTTGAAGTAGGGTTTATTCCTTCCTCCTTTTGTATGAGTAGCTAGGGATTGATCATTGTCCCTTGCTAGTAGTGCTTCACAGTTGGCTACCCTTGTCTTGTCTTGGGTGCATTCTTCCCATAGACTCTCAAACTGTAGTTTCTCCTTTCTACCACATACTGGCTGGATGAAGGCATCCCAAGGTCTTGCGAGACCATTTAGGGTGGTTATTACAAATTTGTCTCCGTCGATGGTGTCTCCAATCGCTTTCAACTGTTCTTTTATTTCAGAGATTCAGGAGAAATATTCTTGAATCATTTCTCCTTTCTGCATCTTGGTATTCTTCAACTGAGTTCTTAGATTCATCTTTCGATTGATGTTCTTTCCTTCATATAGTTTTATTAGAGCATCAAACATATCCTTTGGATTTTTCTTTGATGATACATACAGGATTAGGTGGTCTTTGATTGAATCTGCAATGATTCTTTGAGCCCTGATTGAGTCCTTCTGATGCTTCGCTTTCTCTACGGCATCTTCAGGTTCCTCCACTTCTTCTTTGATAAATCTTGATAGGTCATTCTCTGCAAGGATCAGACC
>ML799680.1:170174-195723 GCA_009831015.1 Picea engelmannii
AGGAGGTTAGGGAGCTGAAAAGAGATACTTTTTCAAAACCCTAATTTTTGGGTACGGTAACAGTGACGTTTTTCCTCTTGTGAAATATGCTTCCTTCAGGTTGGCTCTGATACCATGTTAATGTTTATGCCATTATTATAGTTATTTGCATTTCAATAGATAAGAGCATCGTAAGAACAAGATCACTGAGAAATACACATTCATAAGAGACACAACATTTATCCTGGGAAACCCTCTAGGGGAAGAAAACCCAGCAAAAATTTCCTTATCATAAATAGCTTATACAATGTTCAAAAGATAACTCAAACCAATACAGATAGTCCTTCCCAAGAGATTTGCCACTCTTCTCCCTCTCTCCAACTGGTAATTGTAGCTTGCCTCATAAGAGAATGAGCAGGTGAGTTGTGTGTTAGAAGTGAGGTGCTAGCCTCCTATATATACAAAACTAGAACATGTGAAAGGGCACCACTGGCAGGGTCGACCTCTCACTCTGGGTGGGTAAACCCACCTTTAATTAATTTTGGGTCTTCCATAATAACTATTGGGGCCGACTTCTTATTCTGCCCTTTATAATTGTCCGATGACCAATCCGCAAAAGGGGATTTGGTCCTTATACAATTACCAACATGATTAATCCACAATGGGGATTAATCCAATAACAATAATAATAATAATGACATGATTAATCCGCAATGGGGATTTAATCCAATAATAATAAGAATTCTCTTCGTAGTTACATTATTTCAACAGCAAGAAATACGGCCTGTCTAAATAATGCAAACAAGGGGCGATGTGCAGCGAATCCCAGGCTCGAAAATACGTTTTGAATCAGACAAGAAAAATATGGACAAAGAACACAGAAGATACATACGCAAATAAAAGAAGTGATGCATCCAATTTCTACAACCAAAATCCTTTCGTCAAAGTTTTAAGACTTTATATTAGATTTCCATCGAGCTCACATTACATACAAGAGACACAGTCTACACCTTTTGGCCAACCAGCCCATTTTACATTTAAGAGCATGGAAATTTTCAAAAACTTATCAAGATTATGTGTCACATCTGAGAATACAAATAGAGTTCGTTAATCATGCCTCTTCTGCGCACTGACAAGGTCCACGCAAACTTTCTCCTTGGCTACTTTGTGTTCCCTGAGATGTGTTCATTTTATGTTATTTCGACACCCTTTGTGCTTCATGCAGCTGCACAATTGTATCTTGCACTTCTTGGAGTTGTCTCTTGAGCAATGTCACATTCCCTTCATGACCTCAGGATGCTAACACCTCAAGGGTCTTTGCCGCCAATTGTCATCTTAATTTTCTATTTTCCTGGTAGAGTTCAGCAATGGCGAGTTGTGCCTGCTCCAACAGTTGAGTCATCTCTTGAACTTTAGAACCCAAGGCATCTGTCCTCCTTGTTCTACTCTCGCTCCCCTGACTTATGGCTTCGACAATCTCTAGTTGGATAACGCACATAAGTAATTCCTCGGTGGCTGATCTTGCACATGACTCGCTTAGGATTTGGTTTTCTCCATCTTCCTTATTCTTCCTTGGCCTTCCCCTTCTCTGGGGTATCTATTGTTGGGGAGATGTGGCTTCCAATGTCCTCCCTTCTGGTGCATCTTCTTCCACTTCAGCCTCTGCATGGGGCGATAGCATCATTTATGCGCGTTGGTAGGAACCTCCCTTTCAAGCCTTCGGAATGCCTGTTGCGAGTAAGAATGAATCCCAGGCATTTTGGGGCTCAAGCCTGGTGCTTTGGCTGCTTCGCATGCCCTGTCTTGTGTTTTGAGGGGTTCCCATGGTGCGACAACGTATTTGTGTTATGCATGGGGAACTTGAGGAAGGCTCAAAGAGAAAAAAAAATTGATCAGACTGGGGTCACGAGAATAATTACCAATAGTGCATAAGCTTAGCTGGTGAGTAGAACACATGCATAACATCCAAAATTTATAACAGAGCAGGCAGTGAGTGTAAATGTGCTAGGGAACACTGGATTCATGGAGATTGGATGTTTTGAAGCAAACTGAAGATTCTTTATGGCACATCCACGCGACGAGTATGTTCTGGGGCATGTGAGATACAATAGATAGGAGTGGTAGAAGTTGTGTGGTACGATCACATCATTTTTTAATCCCCCAGTCATCATGATGAGTTGATGATGGTTGAGGCACTTGTTGATGTGACTTCTGTTTAAACAACTTGCATCGAACTGGAGTGCCTAACGACTTCCCTTATGATAGGATCAGACTCTTTTGGAACATACTCATACGTTCATCACATGTTTGTCTCTGACATCCTTTCCCGACTCCAAGGGCCAATCAGCCACTGGTGAGACTTCAACTTTCATATTATTCCATACCTAATCTTTCATATTGTGGCACACAGATGTAACTCACCCTAAATAGAGAAAAAATGACGATGCTAACAGAAGCGGTGCAAGTGATTCGAAATATTGCAAAGATCATGTAAGTATCAAACAACTAGGTTTAGCAAGATTCATAGGTATGTACGAGTCAGGATTCTTCAGGCTTACAGTTTATACATATAGTTTACCGAGTGTTGTTCTATATGCAATCTCTAAATGATTTTAATTTCGATTGCAGTAAAGATGCCTCCAAGTGTTGAGAAAGAATGGCTCGGGAGCCTCGTCAGGAGATTCAAGAAAATAGGTCAAGTACAAAAGGAGTTGAGTCAAAATCAAAAAAGGCAGTGAAGGATATCGGTCTCCTTGATTTTTGCATGCCCGGTGACTTTTTCAACTTGTGCGACATAATCAAGTCGCACACTAAGAAAGATTCATCATGGGCTGAAGAACTAGAAAAGGTGACAGACACAATGTCAGGCCATGTGCAACGGTTTATGGAACACCCGATCAAAGCTTGGGCTATGCTACAACAGTTAAGTGCCAGTCTAATCAAGTATCGGGCACATGCGATGGAGATCAAAGAAATTTACGCGGCCCCGATGGAACAAAACAAAGTTCCATATGCCCACACCTTTGAGGAGTTGTTCATCAATTGGTCAGAACACGAGAAGAATCACCCGTTTAAAGTGATATCTTGAGACGACTCTTAGACAAATTGTTAGGAGAGAATGCCACATGGAAAATTCTATTTTACTTATTTGCACTTTAGCCATTATTTTTAGTTAATTTTATGTTATAAATAAGAGCATCGACTGATTAGTTTTTGGTCGATGGTTGTTGCAAGAAACTCTCATTTATGGTTTTGTTAAGAATTATTTTGGAGTTGCCTTTAATTGAGAAGTCCTTCTGGACCAAAGACAATTTTATGTTTTCATCAAATGCATGTATGATTGGATGTGGAGAAGAACTATTTCCTATTCTGTCTCATGAATGTATGCAGTAACGAGTAAGAGCTATTAAATCTATTGATAAGCTCTATGATGCAATGTTTTTTACAGTTCTTTTCTTTAATGATGAAAATGAATCATTGTGTTATTATGTGATTGATGATTAAAGTTGAGTGAATTATTTTTCTTACCGTTGTTTTTCACATGCATGTTTTCTTCTGATATTTCATATCTCAATCAGTAGTTGGAATATTCGCATGGTTAATGTATTAGTACTAGGCCTGTGGTATACAATCATTGTCTGCATGCTTGAGTAACGGGTTATCCCAAGCTCAGCCTCTTCTCCAGTAGTTAAAGCTTGTCCCATTTTGTTACCAAGTTGGTTTATACTAGCTTCCATCTTATATTGGTCCCACCTAAGAGAAAATACAGAAAGAGAAAGTCCAAACTGAAGGAGACACCTTCGTAAGAAAATGTAAAGCCCATCGATTAATTGGTCAGATCGCAAGATCTTGAGAACCATTCTACTATTAAACGATGCAGAGTCTAATTAGGCCTCGATGGTGGGTTTGGTTCCTATTGTTGAACTAAAGGGATTTAGGACCCATCAACACGACACACTAGGTGACAATATCCTTACATTCAAAGACTTCTTGAACACATCCCGCGACAACTGTTCCTGAGGTACACACTTTGTTGTTCTCTTTATCCAGGAATTTTGAATAATACCAATAGGATCAAGACCAATGATAATTATGATCTTCTCTAGCGAAGAGGTTCAAAATATCCCCACAGAACGATTGTTTTCTCATGGTTGTCTTTGCAGAGCTCGCCATCTTTTATTGAAATATTACTATGCACAGTAAAATGAATTTGAGTTAGATTTATTTTTATGGAAGCATTAACTCAAAATAAATATCACTATCCTTGGTATAAGCATCATTAATTAACGACCACTTCAACAATAAATTTAGTAGTTGATCTTGTAGGGATAATAATAAATGAGACATCAAAAAATGTGAATGGACAAGTAATGGCAGAGAATCGGGGTGGGCGACCGGTATGAAAAGGTATGTCCACAAGTCTGATTATATGAAATGGCTAATTGTTTAAAAATTTCAGGAAAACAATGGAGAGAGTGGAGGTGCATCACATAGGTCTGCAAGTCTGAAATTCTGAAAGTACGTGGTGAAAAAATAATCTAAGTGTTGGATGGAATTATACATGGGTGAATGGCAGATAACACAAGTACGAGAGTCCGCGAGTCTAAAACTCCACGAACATAAAAAAAAAAAAATGACTAAGTATGGTAGTCTTATCAAAACCAAGAAAGGGAAAAGAGAAAAGGGGAAAATGAAAGTATAGAAGGGGGAAAATAAGAGGTTATAAAATAAGTGGGAAAAATGGAAATAGGGGGGAAGCACAAAAGGGGTTCAACATGTAGCTAAAGAGGTAATGCGGGGGGGCGAAGGGCCCATTGTGATAATAGTGGAGGCCATTCAATGTAAGGTGTGTAGTGTAGCTAGAGAGGTAAGGGGGGGGTCGAAGGGCCCATGGTGATAATAGTGGAGGCCATTCAATGTAAGGTGGACTAGGTCCACTAGATTATTAAATAAAGCCTACTATGTTTGTTAGATATATTAGTGTGAACATAATAAATGTAAGAGGACTTACTAGAAGGTTCCTCCTCTAGAATTTTCTTAGATGGATAGTAGCACTATATAAAGGGGTTAAAGACATGTAATGGGAATTCAAGAAGAAGCAGTATTGTATTTGGAGTGTGTATCTTATTAGGAGGTTTCCCCCCTCGAACAGGCAAGTGAACATGAGAGGATCCCTTCCATAACATGATCTATTGTATGGTATTGTCCTACCTCAAAGGTTTTCATAAGAATAAAGTGGGATTTTTTCTATATTTATCTTGGATATTTATATGTGATTGTGCATTCATTTCTTTGGTACTTAACAAGTGGTATCATAGCACTTTCTTCGGCCACGAAAGAGGAATTGTTTTTTATATTATTTTGCATATTTTTTTAAGAAGAAAAAGAGGGTCACGACACTCTGAATAATTCTTGTAGTTTTATATGTATATTTTGTAGAAAATGGTTGTATATCTAAGTTTATCTCGGAAAAATAACCAATTTCAAAAAAAAAATCGTTCAAAACATAGTCTGGGAAGTGAAGTTATCATCATTTTAAAATATGTTATTTTTCAGGGTTTTTTCGCGAACGACTACGTAGTTTTTCTGATTTTTGTAGCACCTGGGGATGAATTTTCCCAAAAAAATTACATATATAAGTTCCTCTTTCAAAAATATCCCATTTCAAAAACAAATCACCCAAATTGGAAATTTGGAAGTGAAGATATTGCTAATTTAAAATCAGCCATTTTGAGGGGTTTTCGTGACGGAGGCAAGACTGCAAATCTCATAACTTTTGACGGGTTGTTCAGATTGCTACCAAATTAGTTCCATTTGAAATAGGATTCTAAGATATTTATTTTGGTATATTATATGTGGTTTTTCCAATGTATATTTGAATTGTCATGGAAATTTGATGGAAATTTGAAGCCCTCGAGACAAAAGTTCATAGAGGGAAATGTAACTTGGAGATCATCACCTAGAGAAATAACATGGACATCATTGGCCATCACATCATGATAAAATATAATCAAGAACCATATGCTTGGTCTTGTTGGGAGGTCAAATGTGATGATTGGTATATGGATAGTTGTCATTTCTGGGATGACAACCACTTCCATCTTCTATTTGATGATTCTACTCCACATTATGTAAAGCACATCCTAGAGAGTAAACAAGAGCCTTCTATGCATATTCTACCTTAGTCTTCTTATTATCTAGTACCAATGGATGATTTTTTGGCTAACTCTACATATTTGGATCCACATGACCAATCTTAATCTTTGGAGCATAATTTTCTGCTGGCTATTGAGTTCTGATATCTTCAGTGTGGAGTTCACATGAGCACTTGGATAGAGGACTTATATTTACAGTGGCGGTTGGACTACTTCATCATGGTGGCTCGCATTCCTACATGAGACCATGTTTCTCCAACTTACTTCAATATTATTGTCCACACTTATCCATGGGACCCTGGTATATGGTTGTACACCCTCATAACAAGCATTGAGGACAACACTTTCATATTGTTGGGTATGTGTTATATTATTTGCATGAGTAAAAAAAAATTTGCCTCGAGAAACGTGTCACATATTTAGGTGGTTTTTTGACACATGGTTTCTTTTCCAATGGTTTTCTATTTTCGGTTAAGGAATTAGGGTTAATGACTAATCTAGGTCATTGGGTTAGGGTTTTGGATGTCACTGGATCTTATATGTATATTGTATTGTAAGCAATGTATCACCATGAATGAATATAGAATATGTTGGTTTCCTGGTTTGGGTTTCTAGGGGAAAAATCTCTGTGTAATTTTTGTATTTTTCATTGTATCTTTTATGTTCTTTTACTGAAAATTTGTTTGCAGTAAATATTGTACAAGGTTAAAATCTACATTTGGTATCAGATCTTTGTTGGCTTCAGGGGGACACCTTTGTGGTCAAGGGTTTGGCTCAGGACTGTGATAAGCCTTGCTACAGTGGGAAATTTGTGGTATTGATTTTTCAGGTGAAAAGAAATGGCAAGCAATTCAAAGATGGACATTGAAAAGTTTAATGGGAAAATTTTTGAGCTGTGGAAGCTCAAGATGGAAGATATGTTGGTGGATAGAGATCAGTGGATTGAAATAGATCCAGGTACTGCACCTACAGGAACTTCAGCAGATGACTGGAAAATTTTGGATCGGAAGGCAAAGAGTGCAATTCGACTGTTACTCTCAGATTTAGTATTATTGAATGTGTTAGAGGAAGCTACAACCAAGGATTTATGGGAAAAGTTGGGGAAGTTGTATGAGTCTAAGTCCCTAGTAAATAAACTATTCCTGAGAAATAAGTTGTATAACCTAAGGATGAGAGATGGAGACTTGGTGGCAGAGCATTTGAATGCCTTCAATACTGTGGTAAGTCAGTTAGTATATGTTGAGATTAAAATTTCATATGAAGATAAATGTATCAATTTACTTTGTTCTTTACCAGATTCCTGGGATAGTCTGGTTGTGGCCATAGGAAGTACTACAACTTCCTTTAATTTTGATGAAGTAGTCTCATCCTTGTTGTCGGAGGAGATGAGATGGAAGAATATGGAAGGACAAAGCATAAATGCATTATTTGCAAGAGGATGTTCCCAAGAAATAAATAGATCTAAGTTCTCAAGTGGGAGATCTGATTCTAAGGGTAGATCTAAATCTCTCGAAAGGTTTGTAAAGGTATGTTGGAGATGTGGAAAAGAAGGGAACTACAAGAAGCAGTGTAGATCCAAAGTTGAGAAAAAGAAGGGATCTGAAGAATCTCCTTCTACAAAAGAAAAGACCTCCAAGGAACAAGGAGGGGATGTGTACTTGGATTTTTCAAGCACGCATGCAGATCATGAGGCATGGTTGGTTGAATATGGTGCATCCTTTCATATGACTCCCCACAGGGAGTGGTTCTGCGAGTATGAAAGGTATTATGGAGGTAATGTTTTCTTAGGTGATGATTCGACAACCAGAATCATAGGACGAGGAAAAGTCAAGTTGAGGCTCATAGATGGAAGGATTAGAACACTGCATAGTGTTCTGCACATCCCAGGTTTGGCCAGAAATTTGATTTTTGTAAGCAAAATGGATGATGCAGGGGTAAAAACAATATTTGAAAAGGAAACCTGCAGGATGGTTCGAGGAGCAATGGTGTTGCTGAAGGGAGTTTGGTTTGGAAATTTGTATAAGCTTCAAGGAAGCACTATTAGTGATGGGTGTAATAGTTACATTGTTCCTGATATTGGAGTTGAAGAAGAAAGAACTCCTACAGTATCTGGAGAAAAGGTTATGTTGTGGCATCAAAGACTGGGGCATATCGGAGAGAAGGTTCTTCGACTACTACACGGTAAAGGTATGGTTGAAGGTATGTCTAACTACTCTCGCGATTTTGATTTCTGTCAACATTGTCTATATGGGAAGCAGAATCGGGTAAGATTCCCCTCTGGTGAAAAGAGGGCAAAAGGAATTGTACATCTAGTTCACAGTGATGTTTTTGGATCTACGTCGGTCCCATCATTGGGAACATCTTTTTACTATGTCTCGTTTATAGATGACTTCTCGAGGAATACTTGGATATATTTCCTCAGGAATAAATATGAAGTCTTTGACATGTTTAAAGAGTTTAAGGCTCTTGTTGAGAATCAAACAGAGAAAATAATTAAGGTGTTGAGGAAATATAATGGCGGAGAGTTATGCGGGAAGGAATTTGAAGAATTATGTAAGAAGTGCAGTATAGCAAGGCAGAAGAATACACCATACACACCTCAATAGAATAGAGTTGCAAAAAGGATGAACAGGACATTGATGTAAAAATCAAGGTGCATGCTCAGTGGTGTCAGGTTAGGGAAAGAATTATGGGCAGAGGCAGTGGGTATTGCATTTTACCTAGTCAACAGATCACCCTCATTAGTGTTGGATGACAAGACTCCACAAGAGGTATGGGTTGGTAAGGAACCTTCTCTCACACATCTCAAGGTATTTGGTTGTGATGCATATGTTCATGTTCTAAAGGAAAATAGTGGTAAGCTAGATAAGAAGGCCGAAAAGTGTATCTTTATTGGATATACAGATGGTCTCAAAGGTTATAAGCCTTTGAACCTAGAAAATAAGAAGGTAGTGTATAGCCAAGATGTGGTATTTAGAGAAATGAAGGATGTTGTTAAACATGAAGTCCTACCAAGTAAGGAAGAACCCGACAAAATAGAGTTTGATGTAAAGTATGATGAGTCAAACTCTACAGAAGAATGGGAATCAGAAGAAGAAGATCCTCATACTCCAGTATTGAGGAGATCGGTTCGAGAAAGAAGGCTACCAGAAAGGTATACTCCATCTGGTTTCCGTTCAAATTTTTCTTTGTCTATTATTGATGATGATCATAGAACTATCAGGGAGGCAGTGGATTGGATGGAAATCTCTGGAAAAGGGCCATGGACGAAGAAATGGCATATTTGGATAAGAATGAGGCTTGGGATCTAGTGGAGTTTCCGACTGGAAGAAATCCCATTGGCAGCAAATGGGTCTTTAAAAAGAAGCTAAATGCAAAAGGAAAAGTGGAGAAATACAAAGCTCGGTTATTATCAAAGGGTTATTCCCGGGTTGATGGAATTGATTTAGGTGAGATATTTTCTCATGTTGCCAAGTTAACCTCTATAAGATTTTTGTTATTTGTTGTTGCTGCATTTGATTTTGAAGTAGAACAAATGGATGTGAAGAAAACATTCCTACATGGGGATCTAGCATAAGAAATAAATATGAAGCAACCATAAGGCTATGTTGTGAAGGGATAGAAGGAGCTAGTATGCAAGATGAAAAAGTCCCTATATGGTTTAAAAAAATCACCAAGGATGTGGTATCAAAAATTTGATACTTATATGTTGGGACTTGGCTTCACAAGAAGCAAAGAGGATCATTGTGTGTATTTTAAATTAATTGGTGATCATTTGATTTATTTGGTCTTGTATGTGGATGACATGTTGTTGATAGGAAACAACAAGGAGATTATCTGGGATGTGAAAACTCAGTTGTGCTCTAAATTTTACATGAAGGATATCAGTGCTTCAAATTTCATTTTGGGCATGGAAATTAAAAGAGATCGGAAAAATAGGAAACTCTGGTTAAATCAGAGAAAATATGTCGAGATAATATTGCAGAGGTTTAATATGTAGGAATGTAAACTGGTCAAGGTTCCTATTCATGTTGGGGTAAATTTATCTGTGGATCAATATCCCAAGACATAGTAAGAGGAGGAGGACATGTCTCATGTTCCATATGCGAGTGCAGTTGGCAGTTTGATGTATGCAATGGTCTGTACTAGACCGGACATTGCACAAGCAGTGGGATTTTTTAGCAGGTATATGTGAAAACCAGGGAAGGAGCATTGGACAGCAGTAAAAAGGGTTGTTAGGTATTTGTGTGGCACTGCTAGCTATGGATTGTGCTACGGAGGAAGACCGAGATTGGATAGAGTGGTGGATATACGTGGCTTTGTGGATGGAGACTGGGCTAGAGATATGGATCGTAGGAGATCTATAAGTGGGTATGTGTTTAACATATTTGGAGGAGCAATAAGTTGGATGAGAAAAAGATAGGTTGTAGTGGTACTTTCAACTACAGAAATTGAATACATGGCAGCCACTCATGCAAGTAAGGAATCAGTATGGTTACAAAGATTGTGTTCAAGTATTGGGTTGGTACAGCAAGTTGTAAGGATATATTGTGACAGTCATAGTGCAATTTTTATGGCGAAGAACCTAGCTTATCATTCAAAGACAAAGCAGATTGATATTCAATATCGCTTTGTGAGAGACATGATTGAAGAAAATAAAGTATTGTTGATGAAGGTGGACACTTTGAAGAATGTTGTGGATTCATTAAAAAAATCTGTGAGCACTGAGAAGTTCTCTTGGTGTAGAGGATCCATGGGAATTTTTTCCCTGGATTGTTGACTATGTAACCATGTAACCCCCTGTATGCAAAGAAAACAACAAGTGGGAGAATGTTGGGTATGTGTTATATTCTTTGCACGAGTAGTAGTGTCACATATTTAGGTGGTTTTTTGGCACATGGTTTCTTTGTTTATGGTTTTCTATTTCCGGTTAAGGAATTAGGGTTGTTGAATAATCCAGGTCATTGGGTTAGGGTTTTGGATGTCATTGGATCCATTGTATCTTTTATGTTCTTTTACTGAAAATATGTTTGCAGTAAATATTGTACAAGGTTAAAATCTACACATATGGGGGATGGAATATAGTGTAGCTAGATAGGTAATGGGGGGGGCGAAGAGCCCATAGTGATAATAGTGGATTAGGTCCACTATATTTAAATAAGGCCCACTATGGTAATTAGATATATTAGTGTGAACATAATAAATGTAAGAGGAATTACTAGAAGGTTTCTCTTCCAGAAGGTTCCTCCTCTAGAATGCTCTTAGATGGTTGGTAGCATGATATAAAGGGGTTCAAGCAATGTAATGGGAAGTCAAGAAGAAAAAAGTAGTGTATTTGGAGCATGTATCTAAATAAGAGGTTTCCCCCTCGAAGATGCAACTAAACAAGCGAGGATCCCTTCCATAATAGGATCTATTGTATGGTGTTTCCCTACCTCAAGGGTTTTCATAATAATAAAGTGGGAATTTTTTATATATTTCTCTTGGAAATTTATGTGTGATTGTGTATTCATGTCTTTGATACTTAACTGCTAAGTAGATTCAGAAGGTCATCTCCCAAACTCAAAAATTTATCCTCTTTATGATTTTCTCTCGATGTGAATAGAAGGTCACGACCATATCCATGGCCTCCACATAGGGATTCTCTACGTAGTAGAAGAAAATGGACAAATTCATTGAAGAATATCGAGACATATTCACCTTAACTGTTGGGATGCCTCTACATGGTCAAGTCAAGCATTTAATCGATCTAAACCCTAACACACATTTACCTAATAAGATGGTATATCAACACTGTATTATGAAAAATGAGGAAATCAAGCACCAGATTCAAGAGATACTCCAAAAAGGGCACATTCGACCAAGCTCCTCACCTTGCGGAACCCCATTTGTGCTTATGTAGAAGAAAGAGGGGACCTGATGACTATGTATTGATTACAGAGATTTGAACAAAATCACAATCAGGAACTGATACCTAATTCCTCAAATTGATGACCTTCTCGATCAACTCAAGGGAGCCAAGTAATTTAGTAAGATTGGTGTGAATTTTGACTACCACCAGATCCCAAGAGAATCGATTGACGTATGGAATACTACTTTTAAGTCTAAAGAAGGTATTTTCGAGTGCCTAGCCATGCCCTTTGGCTTGAAAAATTCCCCAACAACTTTCACGAGGTTGATGGATGACATATTCCATCCTTTCACAGATTCCTTTGTGGTTATATATGAATTACATACTCATCTTCAAAAGGAGTTGGGAATAACACTTGTAGCACATTCAACGAGTCCTACACACCCCGCGACAACACAAGTTATATGCTAACTTAGAAAATGCTCCTTCGGCATGAACAGGGTCCAATACCTCATATACATTGTAGATGATCATGGTGTGCATGTAGATCCAACCAAGATTCAAGTCATTCATGATTGGCCAGCCCCAACAACACTAATCAAGATTTAAAGCTTCTTGGGCCTTGCCAATGTCTATCACAAATTCATGTTGGGGTTCTCTCATATTGCATAGCCCCTTAGCAATGTGACCAAGGGTGATTTCAAAGCCCAATTTGTGTGGTTCAGGTCACAACAGAAAGCATTTGATGATCTAAAACATCGTTTATGCTTAGCTTTGATGCTCACCTAACCTGATCGGCAACAACCTTTTGAGATTGAGACATATGCTTCTGACTACAATGTTGGTGTCATTCTCACTCAGCATGGTCATCCCATGACCTATCATAGTGAGACACTCTTAGATAATGTTTGTAAGTACCCCACCTATGACAAAGAGATGTATTCCATGGTACAAGCCTACCACCAATGGAAGCATTACATTCTAGGGAAGGAGACAATCATCCATACAGATCAGAAGCCTCTACGATTCATGTAGACACAAGAAAAATTACAGAATGACTGCCATCAAAAGTGGTCCACATACTTGCAGTAGTTTCACCTCAACATTAAGTATAAGAAAGGGAGTACCAATCGTGTTGCTTATTGCCTCAGTTGACCTCAAGTTGCAACACTAACTATGGTTCTTGACTCTTGCGGGCATGAAACCTCTGGGTGGCCCCAACTCTATGAAAATGATCTTGACTTCTCTATGAACTATCGAATGTTGGGAATAGGTGCAATTGTTGTCGACTTTCATCTTCAAGATGGATTGTTATTCCATTTGGGTCATCTATGTGTTCCTTCAAGTGAGCATGTGAAGTTGAATTGGGAATCCCACTATAATTGGGTGGCAAGACACTTTGGCCTAGAGAAGACAGTGGTAGTACTAAAGAAGTATTTCTATTGGTCAAATCTTTGAGATGTTGTTAGTAAGTGATCTAGATGGACATTTTTACTGATAAAAATTAATGTTCTCAAATTTTGTAGAAAAGGTCTCCATGTCGAGGAGTTCATCGAGATCTTTCCAATGCAACTTGAATGGGATCAAATGGAAATCGTATGAGAAAGTTATGGCATTTTGAATTTTTTGGCCAAACAAACAAAAGATGACAAGGTTGACACGTGGCATCACTGGGGACTAACATGTGGTAGTATGACAGTTGATGTAGGTGTTGACCTGGTAGTATGAACATGACATGTGGTAGTATGAACATAAGAGGTGGCAATAGATATGTTGACTGGGTTGTACAAATGTTGACGTTGCATGCTAACTAGGCTATAAAGATATTGACATGGTGCTAAAGTAGCAAGATTATGTGGTGTTGACATGGTGGAAGACATGGTATCCTGACTGTATAGGTTTCAAGGCCGCTACATGAACCATTCAGAGGCCTCCACGTGGCAACCCCAATTTTTTTAAAAGGGTCTTCTCGACCACAGAATGATCGGGCAAGTGAATTGAACCCCTGACCTCGTCGAAACCAAACCAAGCACTTTTTCGTTATGACAACAACCATTTGTTGTAACTGAAATCGAAGAAAAATTATTTAAATTTTATGTTTATCCATATGTCCAAAAGTGGATGATCCGCAGGCTTGACCTTGCAACCTTTGCCTAACAAACACAACAACTCAACCAATGCACCAAACTCAATGCTTGTTATGACATATGGGCATTATTACATTTAAATTGTAATATTTTCATATCCAAAAAATCAGAACGGCCACGAGTTTGACCCCTTCACCTCCCATTATATAACTAGAGCACTTTCACCATTGTGTCAAGTGTGTGTGTGTGTGTGTGTGTGTGTGTGTGTGTGTGTGTGTGTGTGTGTGTGTGTGTGTGTGTGTGTTGAAAGGATTCAACACCATTTAATTGTATGGCGTATCTTTTCTGTATAAGTTGAAGAAAAAGAATTTTTAAGCCTTTTTTAGTATAGGAAGAGAGGGGGAATTTGTTCCCAACCATTTTGCAGTCTTCCTAGAGAGGCCAAAGACAATTTTGTTGTAGGTTGGAGTTTGCATGGATTGAATAAGAACTTGATGTGAATGTTTGCATCTTTTAATGGATCGATTGCTCATTGGAAGCGGACCTAAAGATGTAGCCCAAAATGGGTGAACTCTGTTATCAACTTGTGTCTATTTGTCTTTGTTATTTCTCTTTATTTATTGAATTTCAATCTTTCAAGCATTCATTTAATCTTAATATTTGAGTTAATACAATTCACACTTAACAATTATTTGCAAATCAATCAATAATTTTCAAATCAAGTTTGGTATCAGAGAAGGTTTGATAGGGTTTACAAGGGTGAATGTTAACTAGGATCAAGTTCAAGCATGGTGAAGGATCGCTTGAAGAAGCTAATCCATAAATTGAACATGTATTTTGAAGATGAGAAATGGCATCGCCAAAAGAAGGAAATCCTTTTGGTTCTAAGGTGGATTTTCTTGAAGCATTCATGACAATGAAAGATATGGTGGAAGATTTGTACCATGAATGAAAGAAGCATGAGGAAGGTGGTTCATCTGTAAAAGTTGAAGGAGAAGGAGGTGGTGGTGACCCTCCTCAGATTCCTCCATCCTCGCCATCTTCTTCTTCTAGTTCGAGTGGGATTTCTTCTTTCGAGGATCATTCTAAGAAAACCTCATCTGATTTGCATCTATTGAAACTTGATGTCAAGTTTGATTTTCCAATTTATGATGGTGAACTTAATGCAGAAAAGTTGGATAACTAGATCAAGCAACTTGAAGTTTATTGTAGGATTTAGAAAATTGTTGATGACAATGTGTTATCGGATAAATCGGTATATGCAGACATTAACAGATCTCCCTAGATCCACCTATATCTAGAACAAAAAAGGACAGGACATGACACTTCCCCTAAGTCACAATCATTGAATTTATCATTAAGGAAGGAATAAATGACATACCTTTGGGTATCACTTCCTTATGTCTCTGTTGTCCCTGCTTCGCTTCGGTAGTCTTGAGATATCGGATCTACAATGACACAAATCGACCAAGGTGAAAGAAACAATAATATATTCAATGAAAACCTAAACATGTGATCAAGGAGTCATGTAATAAAATAAGAGTGATTTTATGGGAAAGGGACATGCCACTGTATTTGTATTAAATGAAAGTAGAAGATACAACCAGATTGCCTTGATTTCGCAAGCTTCCTTTCGATGGCCCTTCATTCCAACACACACACTTTATCCACACTTGCATGAAGAAGATTCAGTGTAGCTAGATAGACAAATGGAGGCCTCAAGCATCAAGTCAAACAGGATTCCTCACACAATTCTGAATCTATTCTTTCATCAATTCTCTATTCAATCTTGCTTAACCTCTTCCTTGAGAAACCTTTCATTATATAGGAGAAGGAGAGATGGTTAAAAGGATGAGGATGATCCCACTAAATATGAGAAGTCAGTAGGATGCCAACCATGTGAATGCCAACTCATTTTCTAGAAGATCCTCTTCTAGAACCTTCGTAACTTCCTCTTCCTTTCAAGCTTTGAAACAGGTTTGCACCCTACCTATAGAGCAGACTGCGAACATCTCACACTCCAAGTATAGGGTTGCCTGGGAGAATCAAGGTTTCTCGCACCCTATCATATAGGCAGCCTGCAAACTCATCTTAAAAATATGTTTTATGGAAGAAGACATCAATCACTTTTCTCATGCAAAAGATCCTTATGAGAGTCTGAACACATAGTTGTAGAGACATCACCAGAGTGACCAAAATAATGTGTAACATAATGCAAAGATCCAACTAGTCACTCTTCAACTGGGAGGCACAAATTTGATCTAGTTGGAGATTCAAACTCAATAAGATCTTCTTTGAAGAGGTAAAATGATATCTTATTGGTATGAATTTACAATAGCAATAAAGAAGCAATCTTATACATTAGGTTATATACAACAAGAAATAATGGATTGGAAAACATTAATGCAAAATAAATGACAAAGTGTACAAGAATATACTTAGGATTTTAGAAAAAGGGCACTAATATTGGGAATTCCTCTTTATACAAAATAAACTCTTTTAAAGTATAATGGCGGGTTACATGTTCATTTGAAGTATATTATTCTTATGTTTAATCCGACTAATTTTGATGAAGTTTGTGTACAAGCAACTTAGATTGAGTAAGGTGGAAGGAATATTCATGATAGTTTCTCAAAGGATTTGGTTTAGTCAAAGGAAGGAAATACCAAAGGAAAGGAGAAATTGAAATGGACAGCCACGGTGAAGAAGGAAGGTGAGAAGCCTTCATGTTCCTATTGCAAGAAGGAAGGACGTGATAATGATAAGTGTTTGAAACTTCATCAAGAATTAAAGGAAAAAATGTTCTAAAATCAGAAAGGTGATATGAAGACCATGGCTATAATCCAATAGGATTTGGGATCAGATTTAGATGATGAATCCATAGCCGTAGCCATGGGAATACAAGGTATATCTTATGTTGCTTGTTCTATCACTTCTACTCATGTTTTAGCTTCTAAGATTGAGCATGATGAAAGGAAACGAAATGAGTCGTTTCATATCAAAATCATCTCAAAGCATACAAATACCAATACACTTGTTGATAGTGGTTCACAAGAAAATCTCATTTCTGAAGAGGTTGATAAAATATTGGGACTTGAAACTAAGCCACATTTGTAGCCATATCCTTTAGGATTGATATGTGATAATGCTAAAATACAAGTAACCAAACAATGTAAGCTCGAATTTGAAATTACCTCTAAGTTCATTGATGAGGTAGAATTGGATGTCATACCACTTGATATTTGAGGAATTCTTTTGAGAATCGTTTATTTGTCCGACAGAAAGGCTATCTTCTATAGGGTGGAAAACAAATATTGTTTTACAAAGGATGGAATTGAATATATTGTATGATCTCATCATATGAAGAATGACACTTCTCTAATGAATACAAGAAAAATGAAAAGCCTAGTAAATGCAAGAAAGAATATATCACTCATGTTTATAAAAGTTGAGGAAGATTGTGATCTTAAACATAACAATGAAATATTTAGGTTTATTACTAAGTATGATAAAGTGTTTCAAGATTCACAAGAATTAGAACATGAGATTCTGTCGCATGCAAGCACCAAGGATACAAGTTTACAACCCATGGTTGAGAGTGAAATAGATCCATTGGTTAGTGATGTTCTTGTTAAGAAGAGCAAGCATATTATTGATTCATTTTCATTAGCAACTATGTATTCATTTTTACTATTAGTCTTTTGTGTATTGTTAGTAGTTGCAACAATGAATACAAATATTTTTGAAAGTAAGAGAATGATTGTTTATGTCAACAATGTTATGGAAGTTTTCATCTTTATTGGACAACTTGTTTTGATGAGTCAAATGTTCATTATCAGAGCACAATGGATGGATATTGGACAAAGGATATGGTATCCTCACTTACTTTCTAGATAAAAAAATTCGATGGTCCAAAAGCTTCTCGATGGGGAGGATTGATCCTAATCCAAGTGTATATCGGTGGCCACCCACCTTTTCCAACTAGCTCAAAACAGTTTTCTGACAATTTTGGTAATTTACTATTTTTAGCAATTTTTCGGGTCCTGAAACTTCCGGAGTCGTTTTGAGGCCTTAAATGGAATTTTTGGGGAAAATAGGGAGAAACATAGAAATTTCTTATATTTTTCTCCCAAAATGAATCTCCTCGATGATACCTTTCCAACAGGCTATCATGTGCTTAAAACGGAGATCGTCTGCAAAAGTTACGACCCCAAGAAGTTGATGTACTAACTTATCCAAGCGGGGCCCACATGAATTTTGGCGCTTCATCTCCTAGGGTTAGGTTTTTGGATGTCTAGAGTTTTTGGCATTCCTGTTTATTATAAAAAGGCCTTCAGAGCCTCATTGTAATCATCTTCTTGTGAATGAGCGCAACCGTCACATCTCTTCTAAGAGATAAGTCGCCACCATTCCAACAAACTTGTTTTTCGCTGCATTTTACAGTTTCATCTTATTTCCTTATTGAATAGAAAACCAGTTTTTTTGTATCTTTGTTATTTTGTGTTAAGAACCTGTTAATAATTTGTAGTCATTTTGTTCTACTCATAAAATCTGGATTATCAGAGCGTTCTTCTCCTTGTCATCTTAATGCATGTCCCCAACAAGGTCGAAGTACAAAGAGTTGGGTCTCGAGCTTGTTTCTCTTGAGGAAAAAATCTCTTGCATGCCCAAGCGACCTCTCATGGTAGGAGAAAATAAAGATGACATGACATGAGATCCTTTCAAAATATTTCTTGAGGAAGCCCTCATGCAACAGAGGAACAAAATGATGGATAGTTTCGTGCAAATCCTTAGGTGGCTACCAACAGGCGACGCATCTTCTTCAAGCGAAGGCGCCACCCCCTTCAAGGTACAAATAAACTTCGATATTCCTATATTTGAAGGTCAGATAGACACAGATGTTGTAGAAAAGTGGTTGAATCTACTAGAAGGGTATTTTTCTATCCATAACTTTTTGAATAGAGAAAAGATTACTTTTGCGCTCCTCAAAGTCAGTCCCCATGTCAAAGATTGGTGGGAAACTTTCTGTGAGCAAAAGGAACATGGGAACCCTCATTATTTATAGTCATGACCACCTAGGAATCCTTCATGGATTCTATTAAGGAACAATACTACCCTGTCGGAAGTTATGATGACTTGTATACCAAATGGACCACACTGCAGCAAGAAAGAGACCAAGCAGTGCCAGATTTCACAAATATCTTCCATACCTTACACACCAAGATGGGTATCAAATATTCAGAATGACATATGGTGCTCAAGTATCATGGTGCTCTACATAGATACATCCAGACCCAAATGGAATTTATGGACATCTCATCCTTGGGTGCGGCCTACCGATAGGCCATCAAAATCGAGCAGTAGCTCAAACAAAAGACGTGGAAATTTGGGCCTGGGAACCCCTCACAACAAAAGCCAGGAAAGGGTGGCCCCAATCCACAAAACAAAGGACAGAGAAAATATGGACAGTATCAGGACAACCAGTCCAAGCCGTAAGCAAAGAAGGACATCGAAAATACAAAGAAAGGCACCGGGAAGTGGTGCGACTTCCATAAGAGCCTTTGGCATAACACTATTGACTGTCGCTCAAAGAAATCACTGGTGGTCGAAGTGAAAGCCTCTGAATCAGATGTGGGTTATGACTCTGAGTCAGAACCAGAAAGGGGAAGATGGATCATTGACATGGAACCTAGTGCCACCGTTGCTACCACCAAGCTCCAATCTAGTGAACCAGACGAGCCAAAAGAAGGAGAGTGCCTCTTCCATTCACAGATGTGGGTAAAAGACACCCCACTTCACTTCATCATTGATAGCAATAGCCAGAAGAACCTCATCTCAGTAGAGCTTGTCAAGCAGTTGGCCCTGTCGACAATGCTGCACCCACAACCCTACACCATTGGATGGCTCCGCCAAGGAAGCGATCTCCGTGACAGCCAACAGTGTCGATTGTCATAAGGCATCAAGCCCTTCAAAGACAAGGTATTGTGTGATGTTTCTCCTCTCGAAGTTTGTGATGATCTTCTAAGCCAACCTTATTTATGGAAACTTCATGTTGTATATGAGTCAAGGCCTTGTAGTGTTATTATAACTTTGAACAAGAAATTGTACAGGATACCCGATGCAGTCCCACCTAGTACTATTTCCTTGATCTCTCCTAAGAAATGCAGAAAGACCATCTCTGAGATGGGGAAGTTTGTCTTCTTTGTGATTCACTCTCAGAATGAGTGAAAGATCATAACCACATCTAGGGTCTCTGCAGTCGACCTCTCCACATAGCAGAAGCAACTAGATAAGGTTGTGGAAGAATACTCATATATCTTCTTCTCACCTACTGGGGTACCTCTACACTGCCAGGCCAAGCACCCCATCGATATGACCCCTGGAACGTCGTTTCCCAATGGGCCAGTCTATCGTCACTCTCTATTAGAGAATGAGGAGATCAAGAGATAGATCCAAGAACTGCTCCACAAGGGGAACAACCGTCCCATCTCATCACCTTGCGGGAGAAAAATCATGCTCATACAGAAGATGGTGACTCTGCATTGATTACCGGGCTCTGAATAAAATCACAGTCAGAAACCAGTACCCAATTCCCAAATTGACGACCTCCTTTATCAAGTCATGGGGGCCAAATACTTCAGTAAGATTGATCTGAAGTCTGGCTACCACCAGGTCCCAATATAACATATAGATGTATATAAGACCACCTTCAAGTCAAAGGAATGCCTTTTTGAATGGTTGGTCATGCCCTTTGGTTTGACAAATCCTCCAGCCACTTTCATGAGGATGATGGATGATATCCTATGACCATTCACCAATACTTTTGTAGTGGTGTATCTGGATGACATTCTCATTTACAACAAGACTTGAGCCGAACACTTGCAGCATATTCTAAAATGGATAGAAGGATGGTGAGTTTGAGTAATGACAAAGGAGATGCCCGGTACGTTCTTTTTGTGGATGGTCTGAAACATAATTTTCTCAGTACAAGTCAAAAGTGTGACAGAGGCAATGAAGAGGTGTTCACATCCAAAGAGTGTAAGGTAAATTTAAACTTGGGACAAGTGGTGAATAAAGGCATAAGGACAATTAATGATGTTGATATTGAATCCTCCCCTGCAAGTAAAGAATAAGACATAGATACAATAAAAGAATGTCCAGTTAGCATCTATCCCATGGAAGAAGTAGAAGAAGAATCATGTCATAAGATGGAAGCTGAAGTTTTGAAGGTTGAGAAGTCAAACACCCAAAGCAAGTTCTTAAACAGCTCCATGACCCCGGATAAGCTCTTGGATAGTCAGAGATCACCAAATGACAAATCTGGTATTGCATACAACAAGGAAGAAATCAGTACTCCTAAGAAACCTGATACAAGTCCTTCGTCTATGAAAAAGAAAAGCAGGTACGAGAGTGGTTGTAGTGGTTTTTTCTTGTGATTGAATATGGTCATAAAAGCCTTGGATTGTATGCATCATGGAAGAAAAATGAAATTGCAGTAATAGAGATTGATGATAATCAATGGGGAGATCCAAGGGTTGTTTGAAAAGTACGAGCTACAATTACGCAGTGTGTCAGTAGGACAGTAGCATCTTCAACAACAGCATTTTGTTCTACAAAATGATATACATGACATCCTGTAGAGATAACAAGAGGAAATACCTTGTCAAGGAAAGCTAACCTTTTAGGAACAAAGGGGGGAAATAGTCAAAAGCAGAGAGATAACAATGACAGGGGGAGTCATCCAGTTATGACAAGAAAAGGTTGATGAAGGAGTCCCAGTAAGAGAGGTGAGAAATATTGAGTATTCTACAGAGGATACAACGGAAGCTAAAGATGAACAGGTCCAAGAATCAGAAGGAGAAGACTCTGGTTTAGATACAAATATTCTGCAAGACTCAAATAAGAAAATCCATCATGTCAAGGGGAGATTGTGTTGGTTTAATACCTGATACCTCTTAAACATAGTGCAACAGCTCGGGGGGAGCATGTTTTCTTTGAAATTGATGTCAAAGGGGGAGAAAAGGAGTGGTCCAGACCAGATGCTACAGTTGGATGTCCAAACAGATTAGTGCAACCATTCAGGGTTGCCATCAATGCCAAAGGGGGAGATTGTTGGCATGTTTACAAGAAGAGCGTGCTTGTCATTGATGGCAAGAATAGCAGCAATGATGGCATGTCTACAGGAAATAACAGTAGCAATGATAGCATGCTTACAGTTATTGATGGCAAGAACAACAACGACGAAGGTATGGTTACAAGAAAGAATAGTAGCGACGTTGGCAGGTTTACGGTTGGGAGACAATAATGGAAAATAGGTAGGCAAGGAATATCAGCAGCGATGATGGCATGAAATGATCATAAGCATAACAATGAAGAGCAACAGTGATCGTTGGATCCCATTCATAATTCCCGATGACCGTCAGATCTAAATCTAGACAGGAGGAGCGCAAAGATGGAGGACAGATCTCGGGCATTAGTTCTGAGCACAGGGTCCAACCATCATTGGATCCAGGAGAACCTGGACATTCTTTAAAGTGTTAGGAGAATCGGGCTTACAAAATCCCAAAAGCAGGAGGACCGTCCATCTTTGGGCAGGACACATGGTCACAGATCAACATTTCACTAACTGGAAAGTCAAAGCAAGGAGGTGCCCTAACCTCTCGAAATCGAGAAATGTGAAACCATGATTTAATCTGAGTCATTGATCAAAGGGAGACCATGGACCGTTGATCTAACTCCATTTCGAAGTTTCGGATACCAAGAGTTGGAGGTGTCAAGGATACTCACGACAAGAATGATGAAATCGTGAAATGCGAAACGTTGAAATACCTTCAGATCATTTCGGGGTTCGTGACTTACAGTGTCAAAACACTTCATCACATAAATGTCAAAACGCCGAAATGAAAAACGTTGAAATACCTTCAGATCATTTTGGGGTTCGTGACTTGGAGTGTCTAAACACTTCATCATAGAAATGTTGAAACGCCAAAATACCTTCAGATCATTTCGGGGTTCGTGACTTGGAGTGTCGAAACACTTCATCACAAAAATGTTGAAACACAGAAATGCGAAACGCTGAAATACCTTTAGATCATTTCAGGGTTCGTGACTTGGAGTGTCGAAACACTTCATCACATAAATGCTTAAACACCAAAATTCATTTTCAAATAAGGCTGTGGTCACAGCCAATGGTCACATATGTGGAAGATGGAGAAAGGAGCTAGTGCAACCAAGCTCCATTTTGGTGATCGTGACTTGGAGTGTCGAGACCCTTCATCATAGGAATGCCGAAATGTGAAATTGTGAAAGCGCTTTATGGATAAGCTCTTGGTCACCGCCAGTGGTCACATCGTCAAAGAGCTGTAGAGAAGAGATAGAAGAGACAAGCTCCATTTCGGAGTTTGGGACATGGAGAGTCGAGACGAATCTTCACAGAATCCTCGAAACGCAAAATGCGAAATGCGTGTTCAGAATTGGCCCCTGGTCATAACCTATGGTCACATCAACGAAGGCTCAAGGGAGGAGCTAGCACGAAGCTAATCTCCATTTCGGAGATCGCGGCTTGGAGAGTCGAGATGCCTCACAACAGGAATTGTCGAAATGTGAATCGCGAAAGCACCTTCTGAACAGGCGTGTGGTCACCGCCTGAGGCCACATGTGAAAGGAAAGGTGAAAGGTTCCAAAGGCATAAGGCTCAAGAGGTTCACAATGTAACTGCCAGAAACCACTGATTGTTTCCGCACAAAAAAATCAAAGAGGCCTCAATGTGATTGCCAGAGGAGTTGAAGAGTCTCAAGGCATCTACCAATGGAATGAAGACTGTTCATAGAGGCAATTGATAGATGGAAGAGCGTTGAAGCCTGTAACTGCAACAGAGAGGATGAGCTTGACTATGATAGAGAAGACGAAGAGTCTTGACTGCTAGATAGGCTAAGGAATCTCAGCATAATACCCAGTGATGATGAATGCATGGGTATAACTGCCAGAGAAGCTGAGGAATTGCCATGATGATCAGGAAGAGGACTCGACACAAGGAGAACACGCAGAATAGAGAGAGTGTGTTGATGCTCGAGGGAGTGAAGCGGTGGAAATGTGGAGTGGCAGTGAATATCCTGATGTGGAGAACAATGGAGAGGGGTGGAAGAGCATGCAAAAGTATTGTGCATATAGCATGCACAAGGTGCACAGAAACTAATGAATGCAGAACAAAGAAAAGATGAGTGCTGCTATTGAGAGTGATTCATGCATGTAGAATGAGGCAGTGTGCAACAGCTGAAATACATAGAAGAGGAATGGTGCATTGAATGGACATGGCACATAGAGCATAAAAGGTAGAAGAACAAAAAGCGCAAGGCATGTGTGCAGGAAGACAGTGAGGCAAACAGAGTAGGTCAATGTAGCAGAATAGTGATGAGACTGGTAAGCCATTGATGAACATTATATCACTGTAATAAGTTTCAGTAGCAAAGATTAATATTTTAGGGTGATTGGGAGGTGCTAGGGAGGACTGTTGTCCTTAGAGGTTCAAGTGGGTGATTGAACACAGGGATTTGTATCTTCCATCTGGTTACAGCCAGAGAAACCAGGGTGGTAGGGTGGTGCAAGGGAGAACATTGGTTCTTTGATATACAGGTCGGTGCCTGTGTAACTAGAAGTTGGTGCTTCCATCCAGTTGGTGCTGGAACTCTTAGGAAGTTGGTGCTTCCATCCAGTTGGTGTTGGAACTCTTAGGGAGTTGGTGCTTCCTTCTAGTGGGTGCTAGAGAAACCAGGGAGTCGCTGCTTCCTTCTAGTGGGTGCTAGAGAATCTAGAGAGTTGGTTCTCTCAGCAAGTAGCATCTTGCAAAACAGAGGTTGTAGCCTCATTATGAGTTGTGTTGATTAAGGTTGGTTGTCATTGATGTCAACCCTTGAAGAAAGAACCATAGCACAAAGGTTTGGGTAATGGACCGAATATTGTTTGATGTAAATATGACTCATTATTGTTTTGTCATTGTTGATAAGAAGTAAATATGGATGAACTCCAAAGTGGTCCCCTTATGGTGAAAGCCCTCACAGGAAGACGTTTTGTGAAGTAAGAGAACCCATGCTTAATTGTGGAATAATGAGATGAAGGAAAGTGATTTTGTTAGGGAAAATATCCTAGACGGATATTTCTTGTTATTTCATTTCTAGTGGTATGTGGAACGTCACATAATTCCTCACGGTTAGAGAGTTATGGCCATGAGAAGTTGGAGACCCCATGTTTGGGTAATGGACCCAAGTTTGTTTGATGGGTAACAGTATGAGTTATGATATATTTTCAGATAATACTATTCTATATGGATAGTACATCTCATGCCATTTATGGTGGTATGTAGAACGTCACATAACTCCTCACGGTTTGAGAGTTATGGCCTTACGAAGTTGGAGGACCCTCATATGTCATCTAGAAGCCCCAAAAGGTCAAAGTAATCAAAGTGGTTTAAGAGATTTTAA
>ML799680.1:214397-237949 GCA_009831015.1 Picea engelmannii
ATCACCAAATGACAAATCTAGTATTGGATACAACAAGGAAGAAATCAGTACTCCTAAGAAACCTGATACAGGTCCTTCGTCTATGAAAAAGAAAAGCAGGTATGAGAGTGGTTGTAGCGGTTTTTTCTTGTGATTGAATATGGCCATAAAATCCTTGGATTGTATGCATCATGGAAGAAAAATGAAATTGCAGTAATAGAGATCGATGAGAATCAATGGGGAGATCCAAGGGTTGTTTGAAAAGTACAAGCTACAATTACACAGTGTGTCAGTAGGACAGCAGCATCTTCAACAACAGCATTTTGTTTTATAAAATGATATACATGACATCCTATAGAGATAACAAGAGGAAAGACCTTGTCAAGGAAAGCTAACCTTTTAGGAACAAAGGGGGAAAATAGTCAGAAGTAGAGAGATAACAATGACAGGGGGAGTCATCCAGTTATGACAAGAAAAGGTTGATGAAGGAGTCCCAGTAAGAGAGGTGAGCAATATTGAGTATTCTACAAAGGATACAGCAGAAGCTGAAGATGAACAGATCCAAGAATCAGAAGGAGAAGACTTTGGTTTAGATACAAATATTTTGCAGGACTCAAATAAAAAAATCCATCATGTCAGGGTGAGTTTTTGTTGGTTGAATACCTGATACCTCTTAAACATAGTGCAACAGCTCAGGGGGAGCATGTTTTCTTTGACATTGATGTCAAAGAAGGAGAAAAGGAGTGGTCTGGATCGGATGCTATAGTTGGAGGTCGAAACAGATTAGCGCAGCCATTCAGGGTTGCCATCAATGCCAAAGGGGGAGATTGTTGGCATGTTTACAAGAAGAGCGTGCTTGTCATTGATGGCAAGAACAGCAGTAACGATGGCATGTCTATAGGCAAGAACAGCAGTAATGATAGCATACTTACACTTATTGATGGCAAGAACAACAATGACGAAGGTATGGTTACAGGAAAGAATAGTAGCGATGTTGGTAGGTTTACAATTGGGAGAAAACAATGGAAAACAGGCAGGCAAGGAAGATCAGCAGCGATGATGGCATGAAAAGATCAGAAGCGTAACAATGAAGAGAAATAGTGATCGTTGGATCCCATTCAGAATTCTCGATGACTGTCATATCTAAATCCAGACAAGAGGAGCACAAAGATGGAGGACAGATCTCGGGCGTTAGATCCGAGCGCAGGGTCCGACCATCGTTGGATCCAGGAGAACCTACACATTCTTTAAAGTGCTAGGAGAAGCGGGCTTACAAAATCCTGAAAGCAGGAGGACCATCCATCTTCGGGCAGGACACGTGGTCACATATCAACATTTTGCTGACTGGAAATTCAAAGGAAGGAGGTGCCCTAACCTCTCGAAATCGCGAAATGCGAAACCACGATTTAATCTGAGTCGTTGATCAAAGGGAGATCGTGGACCGTTGATCTGACTCCATTTCAGAGTTTCAGATACCGGGAGTTGGAGGTGTCAAGGACACTCATGACAAGAATGATGAAATCACGAAATGCGAAATGTTGAAATACCTTCAGATCATTTCGGGGTTCGTGACATGGAGTGTCGAAACACTTCATCACAAAAATGTCGAAACGCCGAAATGTGAAACACCGAAATACCTTCATATCATTTCGGGGTTCATGACTTGGAGTGTCGAAACACTTCATCGTAGAAATGTCGAAATGTCAAAATGCGAAATGCTGAAATACCTTCAGATCATTTCGGGGTTCGTGACTTGGAGTGTCGAAACACTTCATCACAGAAATGTTGAAATGTTGAAATGTGAAACACCGAAATACCTTCAGATCATTTCAGGGTTCGTGACTTGGAGTGTCGAAACACTTCATCACAGAAATGTTGAAACACCGAAATGCGTTTTCGAATAAGGCTATGGTCACAGCCAGTGGTCACATCTGCAAAAGATGGAGGAAGGAGCTAGTGCAACCAAGCTCCATTTCGATGATCACGACTTGGAGTGTCGAGACCCTTCATCATAGGAATGTCGAAATGCGAAATTGTGAAAGTGCTTTATGGATAAGCGCTTGGTCATCATTGGTGATCACATCCTTTAAGAGCTGTAGAGAAGAGCTCAAAGAGACAAGCTCCATTTCAGAGTTTGGGACATGGAGAGCCGAGACGACTCTTCACAGAATCCCCGAAACGTGAAACGTGAAACGTGAAATGTGTGTTCAGAATTGGCCCCTAGTCATAACCTATGGTCACATCAACGAAGGCTCAAGGGAGGAGCTAGCACGAAGCTATTCTCCATTTCAGAGATTGCTGCTTGGAGATTCGAGATGCCTCACAACAGGAATTGTCGAAATGTGAATAGCGAAAGCACCTTCTGAACAGGCCTGTGGTCACCGCCTGAGGCCACGTGTGAAAGGAAAGGTGAAAGGTGCCAAAGGAATAAGGTTTAATAGGTTCATAGTGTAACTTCCAGAAACCACTGATTATTTCTGCATAGAAAAATCAAAGAGGCTTCAGTGTGATTTCCATAGGAGCTGAAGAGTCTCAAAGCATCTGCCAGTGGAATGAAGATTGTTCATAAAGGCGATTGATAGATGGAAGAGCATTGAAGCCTGTAACTGCAACAGAGAGGATGAGCTCGACTATGATAGATAAGACGAAGAGTCTCAACTGCTAGACAGGCTAATGAATCTCAGCATAACACCCAGTGATGATGAACGCATGGGTATAACCGCCAGAGAAGATGAGGAATTTCCATGATGATTAGGAAGAGAACTCGACATGAGGAGAACATGCAAAACGGAGAGAGTGTGTTGATGCTCAAGGGAGTGAAGCGATGGCAATGTGGAGTGGCAATGAATATCCCAATGTGGATAACAATGGCAAGGGGTGGAAGAGCATGTAGAAGTATTGTGCATATAGCATGCACAAGGTGCACAGAGACTAATGAATGTAGAACAAAGAAGAGATGAGTGTTGTTGTTGAGAGTAATTCAGGCATGTAGGAGGTAGTGTGCAACAGCTGAAATACACAGAAGAGGAATGGTGCATTGAATGGACATGGCGCACAGAGCATAAAAGGAAGAAGAACAGAAAGTGAAAGGCATGTGTGCAGGAAGACAGTGAGGCAGACAGAGCAGGGCAGTGTAGCAGAACAATGATGAGACTGGTAAGCCATTGATGAACATTATATCACTGTAATAAGTTTTAATAGAAAAGATTAATATTTCAGGGTAGTTGGGAGGTGCTAGGGAGGACTGTTGTCCTCAGAGGTTCATGTGGGTGCTTGAACACAGGGAGTTGTAGCTTCCATCTGGTTGCAACCAGAGAAACCAGGGTGGTGCAAGGGAGAACATTGGTTCTCTAATATACAGGTCGGTGCCTGTGTAACTAGAAGTTAGTGCTTCCATCCAATTGGTGCTGGAACTCTTAGGAAGTTGGTGTTTACATCCAGTTGGTGCTGGAAATCTTAGGGAGTTGGTGCTTCCTTCTAGTGGGTGCTAGAGAAACCAGGGAGTCACTGCTTCCTTCTAGTGGGTGTTAGAGAATCCAGAGAATTGGTGCTCTCAACAAGTAGCAGCTTGCAAAATAGAGGTTGTAGCCTCATTATGAGTTGGTTCTCATAAGTATGATAATGTACAGAATGTAAAGATTACTTATCATATAAAGAAGAAGAGGTTTTTACCCTTTATGGGTTTCCTCAGGAAATATCTGTCTCTATGTATCTCATATTTGTGAATGATGATGAATGTTCTATTGCTTACTTCCCTGCATTATTGTGATCATCATTGAGAGTTATGTAATGAATTTAAAATGAACATAATTGTTTAAGCTCGTTAACAACTGATTCACCCCCCCTCTCAGTTGTCCAACAAGGGCAGCCCCAACCCACAGAAAAAAGGACAGAGAAAATATGGATAGTATCAGGACAACCATTCTAAGCCGTAAGCAAAGAAGGACATTGGAAAGACATAGAAAGACATCGGGAAGTGGTGTGACTTCCATAAGATCCCTTGGCATAACATTGTTGACTGTTGCTCAAAGCAGTCATTGGTGGTCGAAGTTAAAGCCTCTGAATCATATGTGGGTTTTGACTCTGAGTTGGAACCAGAAAGGGGAAGATGGATCATTGACATGGAACCCAGTGCCACCGTTGCTACCACCAAGATCTAGCCTGGTGAACCACATGAGCCATAAGAAGGAGAGTGCCTCTTCCATTCACAGATGTGGGTAAAAGGCACCCCATTGCACTTCATCATTGATAGCAGTAGCCAGAAGAACCTCATCTCAGCAGAGGTCATCAAGTGGCTAGCCATGCCAACAATGTTGCACCCACAACCCTACACCATTGCATGGCTCCACCAAGGAAGTGATCTCTACGTCATCTAACAGTGTCAACTTTCATACGACATCAAGCCCTTCAAAGATGAGGTATTGTGTGATGTTTCTCCTCTCGAATTTTGTGATGTTATTTAGGGACAACCTTTTTTATGGAAACATCATGTTGTATATGAGTCTAGGCATCGTAGTGTTATTATTACTTTGAATAGGAAATTGTACAGGATACCCAAGGCAGTCCCACCTAGTGTTATTTCCTTGTTCTCTGCTAAGCAATGCAAGAAGGTCATCTCTCATATGGGGAAGTTTGTCTTCTTCGTGATTCGCTCTCAGAATGAGCGAATGATCACAGCCACATCTAGGGTCTCTACGGCCGACCTTTCCACACAGTAGAAGCAAGTAGATAAGGTTGTGGAAGAATACTCGGATATCTTCTCCTCACCTATCGGGGTACCTCTGCACTACTAGGTCAAGCACCCCATCAATCTGACCCCCGACGCACCGCTGCCCAATGGGCCAGTGTATCATTTCTCTTTGTTAGAGAATGAGGAGATCAAGCAATAGATCTAAGAACTACTCCACAAGGGGCACATCTGTCCCAACTCATCACCTTGCGGAAGCCCAATCGTGATGGTACAGAAGAAATATGGAACCTGGTGACTCTGCATTGATTATCGGGCTCTAAATAAAATCACAGTCAAAAATCGGTACCCGATTCCCCAAATCGACGACCTCCTTGATCAACTCACATGGGACAAATACTTCAGTAAGATTGATATGAAGTCTAGCTACCACCAGGTCCCGATAGAACAGACAAATGTATGGAAGATTGCCTTCAAGTCAAAGGAAGGCCTTTTTGAATGGTTGGTCATGCCCTTTGGTTTGATAAATGCTCCAGCCACTTTCATGAGAATTATGGATGATATCCTACGACCATTCACCAATAGTTTTGTAGTGGTGTATCTAGATGAAATTCTCATTTAAAACAAGACTTGGGTCGAACACTTGCAGCATATTCAGCATGTTCTACACACCTTGCGGTAGCACAAGCTATATGCCAACTTGGAAAAATGCTCCTTCGTCATGGATAGGGTCCATTACCTGGGCTACATCATTAATTAGCATGGTGTACATGTGGATCCAGCCAAGATCCAAGTCATTCATGACTAACCAGCCCCAACCACGCTCACTGAGCTTCGGAGCTTTTTGGGCCTTGCCAATTTCTACCGCAGGTTCGTGTTGGGATTTTCCCATATTGCATGGGCCCTCATCCAAATAACCAGGGGTGGTGGTAAGGAAAAATTTGTGTGGGGTCGGTCCCAACAAAAAGTGTTCGATGATTTGAAGCAGCGCTTGTGCTCAGCCCTAGTACTTTCACTACCATACCTACAGCGGCCATTTGAGATCAAGACAGATGCTTTGGACTATGTTGTGGGTGTCGTTCTCACTCCTAAGGCCACATCGTGGCCTATCATAGTGAGACACTATTAGATGTTGTCTGTAAGTACCCTACTTACGACAAAGAAATGTATTCCATTGTGCAATCATGTCTCCAGTGGAGACATTACATTCTTGGGAAGGAGACAGTCATCCACATTGATCATAATCCACTACAATTCATGTAGACACAAAGAAAATTGTAGAATGACCGCCATCAAAAGTGGTTGACATATTTACAGCAATTGCACCTCAACATCAAGTATAAAATAGGAAGCACCAACTGTGTCGTTGATTGCCTCAACAGACCTCCATTCGCGGCACTCACCACGGTGCTAGACTCTTGTAGCCATGAGACCTCTGGATGGCCCCAACTCTATGAGACAGACCCAGACTTCACCACCACCTACCAAATGTTGGGTGCAAACGTAGTTGTTGATAATTTCCATCTCTAGGATGGGTTGTTGTGTCATCTGGGCCCTATCTGTGTTCCATCAAGCGAGCGAGTGAAGATGATCTAGGAATCCCACTACAATTGGGTGGCAGGACACTTCAGTGTCAAAAAGACAGTGGTGATGCTATAGAAACATTTCTACTGGTCGGAACTTTGACAGGAGGTTAGCAAGTATATCAGGTCCTGCACTGTCTGCGTTATTGCCAAACCGACCACTAAGAAACACGGCCTATACACCCCTCTTCCTACTCCTTATAGGCCATGGGAATCCATCTCAATGGACTACATGTCGGGCCTCCCATCCACCAAGCGGGAAAATGATTGTGTTTTTGTGGTTGTTGATCGCTTTTCTAAGATGGCAATTCTAGTTGCCTGCAAGAAGAGCATCACAGCAGAGGCCACTACCAAGCTCTTCTTTGAATGAGTCTAGGTACATTTTGGAATCCCACAAACCATTGTCTCATATCGGGACAGTCGATTTCTCAACACATTTTATTTGAGTCTCTGGTCATTGTTGGACACCAAGCTCACCAAATCCATGACCTTCCACCCCAGACAAATGGCCAAACTGAGGTCGTAAATCGAATGATTGTGCATATCCTTCGCATGTATAATTCCAAGCACCCTCGCACATGGGATGAGAGCCTTCCCTATGTCTAGCATAGCTACAACTAAGCCCTGCATAGATCAACCGGCCATAGCCCCTTTCAGGTGGGGTTGGGATTCCAACCATTGGGTCCCATAGATGTTGCACTTCCCCTTGCAGTCACCACGACCGACTCCTGTCCTGCTCCAACTGAAGCTGAAAAAGCCACCTGGTTGATTGAGCGGATCTAACACATCCACCAATAGGTTCAGGATATCCTACAGAAGTCCAATGATAAGTACAAGTAGTTCCATGATCAACATCAGGTGCCACATAAGTTTCAGGTGGGCGACAAAGTTTGGTTGCACTTGTAGAAAGAACGCCTTACAGGACCCCATCGAAAGATTCTACCACTCTGTTATGGGTCATACACCATCACCAAGGTCATGGGGGATCATTATTTTGAGCTCAACATTCCTCCTTTCCTTTTCCTACACCCAGTGTTCAACATGCATCTTCTTCTCCCTTATTTCCCACCATTATTGGACACCTTAGAAGTAGCAGAACAACTGACACCAACAGAGCTCAACCTTGACTACATACAACATGAATCTAGTGATCAGATTGTGGACACACATATTAAGGGCACTCAACAGCAAAGGATCCAACTTTATCAAGTCGTCAAAGCAGGGCAGCTCCTGCACCAAGGCAAGTGGCTCACCCGGGGCCAAATTTAGCAAAAATTTCCTCATCTGATGGGGGAAATCAACGCAATGGATACCATTGCTTACTAAGGAGGGAGGATTGATCCATGTGGATATTGGTGGCCACCCACCTTTTCCAACTGGACCAAAACAGTTTTCTGGCAATTTTGGTAATTTACTATTTTTAGCAGTTTTTCGAGTCCTGAAACTTTCAGAACCGCTTTGAGGCCCTAAACGACATTTTTTGGGAAAATGGGGAGCAACATGGAAGTTCGTGGAAATCCCTTACATGTTACCCCCAAAATGACTCTCCTTGATGATACCTTTCCAATGGGCTATCATGCGCCTAAAACGGAGATCGTATGCAAAAGTTACGATCCCGGGAAGTTGATGTACTAACTTACCCAAACGGGGCCCACATGACTTTTGGCCCTTCTTCTCCTAGGGTTAGGTTTTTGGATGTCTAGGGTTTTTGGCATTCCTATTTATTGTAAAAAGTACTTCAAAGCCTCATTGTAATCTTCTTGTGAATGAGCGCAGTCGTCACATCTCTTCTCAGAGATAAGTCGCCACCATTCCAGTAAGCTTGTTTTTTGCTGCATTTTACAGTTTCAGCTTATTTCCTTATTGAATAGAAAACCATTTTTATTGTATCTCTATTATTTTGTGTTAAGCACCTGTTAATAATCTATAGTCATTTCATCCTGCTCATAAAATCCAGATCAGATCCAGTTGGATCTTTTTCCTGACAAAAAATAATGTTCTCAAATGTTGATGCACTACTAAATATGACCAAATTTACCACGCTTTTTTTTTTTCTATTGCAACACCTCTTCGTTGAACTTGCCACGAAAGAGGGCCTTATTTTTTGTGGATCTTTTTCTGTCTCTTTATCGACGAATAAGAACTCATCATGGAAATATCCACGTAATATGACTTCCACGTGTCATTTGTTTGATAAGCATTTTCTACAACAATTTTATTTTTTTTACAAACATTCGTCTATATAGCGAAAAACATCCATCTATATAGAAACAAACATCCATTTTTGTTGCCACAAAAATGCTATATTTGCCACGATTTTTTGTCGTTATATAGATGAATGTTCGTGGCAAAAAACAAATGCAAAGTTTATGTTGCCATAAAAATGCTATATTTGCCACGATTTAGCGTCATTATATAGACGGATGTTTGTGGAAAAACACAAACAAAAAGTTTTTGTTGCCACGACAATGCTATATTTGCCACGATTTTTCGTCTCTATATAGACGAATGTTCGTGGAAAAACAAAAATGCAAAGTTTTTGTTGCCACGACAATGCTATATTTGCCACGATGTTTTGTCGCTATATAGATGGGTACTTGTGGCAAAACACAAATGAAAAGTTTTTTTTTCCATGAGAATGTTATAATTTCCATGATTGTTCATCGCTATATAGACAAATATTCATGGGAAAACACAAATGCAAAGTTTTTGTTGCCACGAGAATGTTATATTTTCCACGATGTTTCATCGCTATATAGACAGAAGTTCATGGAAAAACACAAATGAAAATTTTTTGTTTCCACGAGAATGTTATATTTGCCATGATCTTTCGTCACTATATAGACAGATCTTCATGGAAAAAGACAAATGAAAATTTTTTGTTGCCACGAGAATGCTATATTTTCCACAATCTTTCGTCGCTATATAGATGGATGTTCGTGGGAAAACACAAATGAAAATTTTTTGTTGTAATGCATAACATCATTAAAATTGCTTGTAATAAAACAATTATTTGTTTTCTACTGTTAAATAAATATTCACCACAATTAATCATTTAATTCTTATGATTCGTGCTCTTAGTTTTCTGTAGCCACCCTGGCCCAGTTTATGTTGCCCATGCCTTTCCATTCTAGCCTTTGTTTCTTTGGAGGTGTCGTGCAGCCTATTAAAATTTTGAAATATGTCAGATGTCGCAATTGTTATTTAAAACAAAAAAAAAAATTGAGCATATTTCACTAAAAATATGATATGTGTCATACCTTGCTTTACCAGGTTGTGGTTCTTTTCCATATCTATTTATCAAATTCTCCTTTGCATTTTCTATCAATGCCTTCCACTCTTTCTATGAAACCATGGGAGAGCGCTCATACTTGAGGTTTTCTTCCAATATTTGCCTATATTGGGCCCTGGTATATTTCAAACTCTCGCCAGCTAAATGGGTGACCACTTTTTTGTTGAATGTATTTCCAAACAAGTTTACCATATGGCTTATCAATTCATCTTTCAAATTGTTATCTTGGTCATTCCACCTTGTGCGAATGGTGGGGCCAAAAATCTCCAATGCCTTATCATTCAAGTTCCTATAGAATACATTATTTCCTACAAAAACATTATGATCATTAATTTAAAATAATTTTGACATATGTGCTTTTCAATTACATGATAAAAATCAATCAATTAATTAATAAATACCTGCAATCTTTTGTATCTTTATTGGAACACAGTCGTCATCCACCAGAAAGGTGACATCTAGTGATCTCATGCTTTTCACCCGTGTTGCTCCAAGATAAGCTTCCTCGCAATCAACACTAGATTCGTCTCCAACATCATGTGGAGTCCCAGTGTTTGTATGGCCCTGCTTGAGCATGTCACACTACTCAAAATTAGTATGCTCATCATTTGATTCGAGTCCAACCTCAGGATATTCAAAAAGTCTCACTAGTATGCTATGTCGACGTTGTGGCCACACTGGAGCATCACTGTTATTAATAAAAATCTTTGTAGGTTGTCCACTCTCGAGTTTTAAAAAAAAAAGGAATACTTGACTTTATTAGATCATATAAAAAATATAAAACTAAAAATCATAAATGAATATATGTCATAGCTAATAAAATTATGTAAAGATGTCACTTACCCCATAAGAATGTATTTGAGATTTCAACTCATTAATTCTTGTGTTGATCTCCTTCATCATGGGTCTTCTACTAATCAAACCAAGTAATTCTATGTTTTCCCTTTTCAAGGCCTTCCTAACAGTTTCCATTGGGTTTTTTGAATAAAATATTTCTTCCTCAATCACCTCATCATCCACATCAAGTGTGGACTACAAACATCAAACAATAAAATTAAGGAAATTAATTTTAACATTAAAGAAATTTATTTAGTGTAATAATATTTAGTTACTATTAACATTTACCTGATGTGACTTTCCACAGTCATCTTGGATGGATGTAGCTGCAGTTGACTTTTCCATGGTCACCCTGGACGGATGTAGCTACAAGTGACTTTCCACAGTCACCCTCACATAATAAATCAATCAATAAAATTTATGAAAATAATTGTAACATTAAAAAAATATATATATTGTAATCATATTAACAACTATTATATAATAAATAAATAAATTGTTATTACATCGAAGTTTACCTGTTCAGAGCTGCCTCTAGACCGTACAGGCATCCAGGCATGATTACTCTGCCACAATTCAAGAAGCAAGACAATTAATGAAAATGGTTCAGTTAAATGGTATATAAGATAATTAATGCAAAAAATAAATAATAAGAGTGACTGATCAAAGGTTGAGTTAAATGGTATATAATATATTTACTCCCATAGTAGCATCCCCTCCATCTATTCGATTCAAATCGTAATCGATCAACAACTCTTCACCTGCAACTATTCATTTTGTTGCACATACGAATATATGATTTCCTTCACGCCCCTCAAATATCCAATTCAATCACTTAGTTTTTGTCTCTAGTTGTGTACTATTTATAAATCCTGCAATGTTTACGGAAGCTTTTGGTCTTCCATCAATATACATAGTTGCCCCTTTTTTTTTTATTGTTGTATATAATTTGCAGCAACTTCGTATCTCTGCATACTTCGCGTATATCGAACCAAAATCAACCAATGATTGTATTTGTAGCATGGTTCGACATACTCCATCAATTTAGTTACAGTTTCATATTTGACCTTTATGCCATCCATGGAAAATAACCCCAATCCATGTAAGGACGATGGAGGTGGTACATCCTCCCATTGATGAATAAATATGTGTCCAATTGAGGTACTTCCTTAGGTACCCATGGTTTCACTAGATGTTTATACCTCAAGGGAAACTCAATGTCACCTATGATGTCATCATCATAATAACATGACCCTCCTTTGGCAACAAAAAATTTCATGCGTCTACGAAATCTTCTCCTTACCTTTTCAACTCTAGTTGATCTAGAATTTTTACATCTAGTACAATACGGCTCACTTTCAACCTCTCCTAGTATATATTGATCCTCAGTCGAGGAAGATAGATCTGACAGGTACCTATTTGGTGGTACCTACACTCAATAAAATGAGAAGATAAGTTAATGAGCTAAGTATTTTGGAAGAGATGATGATTGTTTACTTGAAATTCAAGAAATGTGAACTGCATTCTATTTATTTTTCAATAAGCTAGGCTTAAGCATGAAGTTCATTCAATTTTAGCATTTTACTTAAACCATAGACAATTTGTTGCAGCAACCAAGATCACAAGAAGAAACACCATGCACAAGTACACAAGAAGTATCCTGGGAAACCCTTCTCAACAAGGGAAGAAAACCCAGCCAATCCTTTTCTATATTCTTCAAGAGAAATAACTCCAGCACCATAAACACCTAGCACACAAAAGGGTGCTCACAAACCCTAGAAGACTAGCGCCCAAGAGAGGTGCACACTTTTCCCAAGAAGATGTACTTGCTGAAATTTCCAAACTCACACTTCAGATATGATTCCTCAGTGGGGAATTTACCTTTACTTATATTAGACTGAACCTCTCAACAGAAGTGTCTATTGGCACAATAAGGCTGACCTCTCTAACTCACAATATAATTAATAATAATCAGATTAATTATATTTTACAATAATTATCTATTATATTAAGGTGGGGCCAACATGTACCCTTTACATTACAATTAGGGTTACAGGTAAGTCTGACTCATGAACAATATAGCAATGGATCCCATACACCCACTAATGCTCAACCACTAGGGGCACATCCATAGGGATGTCCATATCTCTATCTCATTGTGTCTCACAAGATAACCACACTCACTAGTGCTCATCCACTAGGATTACGTTCACCTATGCTCATCCACCAGCACATCCAACTCAATAGATATTCTTTCCCACTGCATTACACAGAAGAGTCATATGGAGTTCATCATCTCAACTCTCTGCTCAGAGGAGGCTAATGCATTGTCTTCATCTATGTCTCATGATGATGCACCCAGCTCATGGGAATTCACATGTTCACCTTGTGCTCAGCCACAGGCACGTCCAACTCAGCATATCTCCTTTCTCACTACGTTACACAAGAGAATCATATGGAGTTCTTCTCAAATCTATGTAAGGAGGAGGCCATCACTACATTCCATTTTTGTCTCAGATAGGAACCACACACCCAACTCATGGGCTCTCTCTCAGGTTGACTCAATCAGTCTGTGTCTTGGAGGATGTCTCACGCATCTATAATCATCAACACTCCCTCTCAGCTAGGGAGGCATTCTCCATCAAGCCAAGTCTCGCCCAAAAGTGCTCGCACTTTGTCTTGGTTATAGTCATCAACACTCCCTCTCAACTAGAGAGGTATTCTTCACCAAGCCAGTTTGGTGAAGGTGTATGCACTATGCTCATGTGTAGGAAGGTATGACACGTGTACTGCTTTCCTCTGCATCATGTCTTTGAAAATGATATTTTATCTCAATGTGTTTCGATCTATCATGAAACACAAGTTTCTCAAAGAGCTTCACACAACTCTGGTTATAATCATAGAATCCATCTCATGATCAAGTAAATCTATCGGAAGTTCATGAAGCCGCATTGCTTCACACACTCAATGATATATACTCTTATTATGTGGTATTCAAGGCCATAAAGCTTTGTTTCCTGCTGCACTAGGAAACCATGACAACCTTCACGGTAAAACAACAACCGGATGTTCTCTTCCGGTCCACTGTACTCTCTACTCAATCTATATCGGCATATCCTGCAAACTCAAGTTCACAATGGAGGCATATCTCATGCCATATCCAACTGTGCCTCGTATATATCTCAATACATGTTTTTATGTTGTCCAGTGAGTCTGTCTTGGTTGACTCATAGAATGACTAAGTACATTCATTGCATAGCATGAATCAAGTCTGGTGCTAACTAGATACATCAGTGATCCAATCAGTTGTGGATCAGTCTCGTCTGAATCATCATCAATCATTTTCTTTAAATCCATCACAGTGGATTTGTGTTCTGTCATATTGAACTTCTTTAATATTCCCACTGTATATTTTCCTTGACTCAGGAAAATCTCGATCCTCTGTCATACTTCTTGTTCTAAGAAGTAGTGCATCATACTCATATCCTTCATCTCGAAATCAGAATTCAAATCTTACTTGTATCCAATAACAAGGCTTTCTGAATAAGTCATCAAAATCAGGCTCTTGTCACCAACACTGTAATAATATAGGTTTGGATCAACAACACTCTTGCTGAAACCCAAACTCATCAAGAATATATCCATCTGATCTAGTTTCCAACTCATAGATGGTAGTACAAATGGAAGTGTATTGATCTTACTAGATCAAGTGTCTCATCATACACAACTCCCTTTGTTTGTGAGAATCATCTGGCTATAGATATCACTTTGTATTTCTCGACACTTCCATCATTTGCATGCTTGATCTTATAGATCCACTTGGAAGTCACCACAGACTTCTCTTCTAGTCTCTGAATAATATCTTATACATCATTCTTTAATATATATTGGTATTCTTTTGTTATGGCATCTTTCCATACCTATTCTCTTGTTTCTTCTCCAAGACAAGGAGGTTAAGAAACAATGAAGTGGCTCATGATTGAAGGATAGCTCAAAAATCTATTTTTTTCTTTCTTAGGATGTGCCTTGAGAGGCTTGTATGTTTCTCTGTCTCCTGCAGAGTGAGCCTAAGAAGGCCTTTTATTCCCTACTACAATATATCTAGAAATATCAACTGGAGCAACTGGATTAGATGGAATAATGTTTGTCTCCCTCTGAACTGCTGAAGGGGGAGAAGGTATTGTCTCATTGCCAATCTTCATCTGAGATTCTTTGGATCTTTGAAAGGATATCTCTTCTTCAAGGACAACATATATGCTTGTCTCAATCTGTCTCTGACCAGGGATGTCAATCTGGAATGTGTTTGAAGATTCATTGTTATCCCATAAATGTATCATTTCTCACTGAAGGGTCTAGCTTGGACTTCTTCTCTTTGGGTACATGAAAATACACTGGGCACCCAAATATCCTGAAGTGTTCGATATCAGTCTTCACTCTGGTGAAGGATTCTTCGGGAATTATGTTTTTCAAAGTCTGGTGAAGACTCTTGTTCTGAACATATACTATGGCATGCATACTTCTGCCCATAGAATCATAGAAGGATTCTAATCATGCATTATTGCATTGGTTGCCTCAATGATGGTTCTATTATTCCTCTTTCTCAAATATTTTTTACTCCCTCTTATTCAAGTGACTCCCTCTGAAGGATAAGAATATTCCTTTGTTGTTAACCTATCTAGAACAAGAAAACAAAAAGAACCAACACAATAATATCTCCTAAAGGAGAATAATGAGTACATCTCTAGAATCAAAACAATTTAAGGATTGTTGTCACAGCTATAACACCTACTTGTAATGTAGCAAAATTTAGAAATATAGGTTAGAGGAATGACAATTACAACAATCAAACATGGAGTCTTCACTTCTAGTGTGTTGTTCCTTTGAATGCACTGGGATCCCTCTGGATCCATGACTTCAGCAAAAAGGTTCCTTCCTCGTGCAATTACCCTCATAACAATGATACAAATAATATATATACAAGTGCATACCTGAGGGTGCTGATACGATTTCTCCAATGGAACTTGGTTGATCTCTGTCTTCTGAGATATTCATGAAGAAGGTAGGCACGGTGTCACCTTTTGTCATCTTGTTATTTTGAAGCTTTCCCTTCAATGTAAGAGCTTGTGTAGATGACTGGCTTCCTTGTCTTGTCATAATCTTCCTTCCATTCATCAATAGTTGTCTCTAGTAAACCTTTTTGTATCACCCACAACAATTTTTCCTCTGAAGTCTTATCTTCTAGGAAATTGAATTTGCTTGATCCATCAAGCTTATCTTCCATCATATTTTTGATCATCATATTTTTAGATTCTTCACAAACCCTTGTTAATTGGGCTAGAAAACCTAACGGCTAGGCTAGGCTAGCAACCATAGGTTTTGTTGGGCTTATGAATTCCAACAATAAGCCTTGAAAGTCAAAATAGCATAGGTAATCTTGAAGGCTTATTCAAAGAGTTGCAGAAACCCTAAAAACAGAAATCTACAGAAATTTGTGAAACCCTAGGGCCAAATTTTCAAAATGCTTGAAATTTCACTTTGAGAGTCTTTGGAGGTGCACTGGAGAATTTTCTACTCTCCTATGCCAAAATTTTCCTCAACCTCCAAGTTTTAGGGGCTAAAACACCTAAAAGAAGAGGGTCGTACAAATTTTTCTGGAAACCCTAGGAGGGTCATACAGTTCTGCAAAAGAGGAGGGATTACTAGTAAAATCTTGTAGATTGTGCAATAGGTTCTTCAAGACCTATGCTCTGAAACCATGTTGAGTTTTCAATAATCTAGGCTTAATCTTGAATTTCATTCCATTTTATCATTTTACTTAAACCATAGACAATTTGTTGCAGCAACCAAGACCACAAGAAGAAACACCATGCACAAGTACACAAGAAGTATCTTGGGAAACCCTTTTCAACAAGGGAATAAAAACTAGCCAATCAATTGCTATATTCTTCAAGAGAAATACCTCCACCACCATAAACACCTAGCACACAAAAGGGTGCTCACAAACCCTAGAAGACTAGCGCCCAAGAGAGGTGTGCACTTTTCCTAAGAATATGTACTTGCTGAAATTTCCAAACTCACACTTCAGATATGATTCCTCAGTGGGGAATTTACCTTTACTTATATTAGACTGAACCTCTCAACAGAACTGTCTATTGGCACAATAGGGCTGACCTCTCTAACTCACAATATAATTAATAATAATCAGATTAATTGTCTTTTACATTAATTATGTATTATATTAAGGTGGGGCGGACATGTACCCTTTACATTACAATTAGGGTTACAGGTAAGCCTAACTCTTGAACAATATAGCAAGGGATCTCATACACCCACTAGTGCTCAACCACTAGGGGCACGTCCATAGGGATGTCCATATCTATATCTCACTATGTCTCATAGGAGAACCACACTCATTAGTGCTCAACCACTAGGATCACGTTCACCTGTGCTCATCCATGGGCACGTCCAACTTAGGAGAGTCATCTGGAGTTCATCATTTAAACTCTCTACTCATAGGAGGCTAATACATCATCTTCATCTCTATCTCATGAATATGCACCCAGCTCATGGGAATTCACACGTTCAACTTGTACTCATCCAGAGGCACATCCAACTCAGCAGATCTCGTTTCTCGTTGTGTTACACGGGAGAATCATCTGGAGTTCTTCTCAACTCTCTGTAAGGAGGAGGCCATCACTATGTTCCAGTTCTGTCTCAAATAGGAACCACACACCCAATTGATGGGCTCTCTCTCATGTCGACTCAATCATTCTATGTCCTTAAGGATGTCTCACACAGTTGTAATCATCAACACATTCAACAAGCATGGTCTAATTAAAATGTAAGGGATTTTGAGATTGATGACATGTTATTTTATAACATCACTCATGATTTTAATTTCTCATTATTTCTCATAGAGAGTTTTTCTCTAGATTTAGATGATATGTTTAAGGATTCTTGAGAGATGTGAAACCATATTTGCACAAAGCCATTTCTTCATGGTAATGAATTCACATTGGAGAATCTTGATCTAGGGTCAAGAGTAATTGTAGATACTTTCACATTTATTATTTTGCAATGAAAATTTGTCTTGGTAAGATAGATGAGTTTCCATAGGCCTACCATTTTGTTAAATTTGGCAGCATCAGCAGTCATTCTCCAATGAGAGACCAAATGGGCCACCCTGAGGCTAGCCAGAGAGATTTGGAGAATCATCTAGTATTGTGAGCTATTGACAAAAGCCAGGGGAACGTACAACCTCTGTGAGTCAAACCAAAAGTCAGGATGAACAAGATGCTTTATGATCTTGCAAGTCAAGATGTAAGTCTAATGCAAAATCCGAGGGGAACGTATAACCTCTGTGAGTATAGACAGTCTAGTGCAAAAGTCAGGGGGAACGTACAACCTCTGTGAGCATAGATAGACTAGTGCAAAAGTCAGGGGGAAAGTACAACCTCTGTGAGCCTAGTCAATCCTTGTGAGCCATGAGAAAAATTCAAAGCATCTAGCAAAAGTTAGGTTGAACATAAAATTCCTATGAGCTAGAAACAAACAATCTTCCTGATATTGCAAATGATGTAAATGTATTGATCTAGTGCATTGGAACATGTAACACTATCCACCATGAAGAAATTTGAATTTCCATGTATAAGAGTCAAGTTGCATAAGTTGCATAAAGTTGCATAAGTTGCATAAAATTGCATAAGTTTCATAGTTGCATAAAGTTGCATAGTTGCATAAGTTGCATAGTTTCATAAGTTGCATAAAGTTTCATAAGTTGCATAGTTGCATAAGTTGCATGTTGAATAAAGTAGCATAGTTGCATAAAGTTGCATAAGTTGCATAGTTTCATAAAGTTTCATAGTTGCATAAAATTGCATAAGTTGCATAAGTTGCATAGTTGCATAAGTTGCATAAGTTACATAGTTGCATAAGTTGCATAGTTGCATAAAGTTGCATAAGTTGCATAAGTTGCATAAAGTTGCATAAGTTGCAAAGTTGCATAAAGTTACATCAGTTGCATAGTTGCATAAGTTTCATAAGTTGCATGTTGGATAAAGTTGCATAAGTTGTATAGTTTCATAAAGTTGCATAGTTGCATAGTTGCATAAGTTGCATGTTTCATGCATTGCATGCATACATGTCAAGTGCCTTAACGAGGTTGAACATAAAATTCCTATGAGCTAGAAACAAACAATCTTCATGATATTGCAAATGATGTAAATGTATTGATCTAGTGCATTGGCACGTGTAACACTATCCACCATGAAGAAATTCGAATTGTCATGTATAAGAGTTAAGTTACATAAGTTGCATAAAGTTACATAGTTGCATAAAGTTGCATAAGTTGCATAGTTGCATAAAGTTGCATAAGTTGCATAAAGTTGCATAAAGTTGCATAGGTGCATAAGTTGCATGTTGCATGCATGACATGCAATGCATGCATACATGTCAAGTGCATGCTGAGTTTGTTCGCATGCATGTCCAATCAAGGTGATATGTTCCATGTTTCCTATTGTGGAATATGTTACCAATAGAGCTTTGATCATGTAAAAAACAATCATTAAATTGGTAAAAATGAATTTAATATTATCATTGATTTATATGTCATACTTTTATTTGACCTACCTACCTACCCTAACCTAACCTATAAAGTTGCATGTTGCATGCATACATGTCAAGTGCCTTAACAAGGTTGAACGTAAAATTCCTATGAGCTAGAAACAAACAATCTTCTCGATATTGCAAATGATGTAAATGTATTGATCTAGTGTGTTAGCACATGTAACACTATCCACCGTGAAGAAATTTGAATTGCCATGTATAAGAGTCAAGTTGCATAAGTTGCATAAACATTTATTTCCTCAACCATGGCTGTAAGATTGTTAATTATTTTTTCTCTTTCTTTCCACACACAAATTGATTCCAAAATAAAAATACATTGTGGTTGTTGTGTATGTCAAGTGGTATACACAACATTCCCAATGGCCTTATTTGTATGCCACTTGAAATACACAACAACAGGCCCAATGGCTATCGTGTATGCCAATTGGCATATACAGTAGGCCACAATGGCTACTGTGTATGCCAATTGGAAAATAGAGCAGGCCCATTGGGCATGTTGTGTATGCCACTTGGCATATACAATTGGCATGTTGTGAATGCCACTTGGAATACACAACATCCATTGTGGCTATTGTGTATGCCAAGTGGCATACACAATAAACCTAATGGGCATACACAACAGCCATTGGGCCTRTTGTGTATGCCACTTGGCATACACAACAACCATTGGGCATGTTGTGTATGCCACTTGGAATACACAACAGCCATTGTGGCTACTATGTATGCCAATTGGAATACAGAGCAGGCCCAATGGGCTTGCTCTATATGCCAATTGGCATATACAACATCAATTGTGGCTATTGTGTATGCCAATTGGCATATAGAACAGGCCCATTGGACCTGCTATGTATGCCAATTGGCATACACAACAAGCCTCCTTTCTACTCCCTTTTCTATACTTTTCCTAATCAACATGTATTTTGGTTTTATAGAGACTACCTAGTGAGATGTAACCTCTTTATGACCCCCCTAAAGAATAATTTGGTTACAATGTCCATTCATGTACAAAATACACAAAAACATAGACATATAAAACTGAAACAATCTACTACTCGAATGAAGCATTGGATAGGATTATTGAATCACCTACCTACCTACCCTAACCTATAAAAATATACATCAAGTATAATCGTATTTCCAGTGCAATCAGGTATTCATTTTGTCTTCATGAAAACTTTGATTTCAAAAGACTTGACAATGCTAAGGGGTTGTTGGATATGACAAAAAAGAGGATGATATCCATGGTAAATAAAGAAATGAAAGGATATAAGACTTATTAATACATTGGACCTTCTTTTAAATATGGATTGAATCCATAACTATATGTTATTGAAGTCACTCATTACATTTACATAACAATCAACACCTAGAGAAGCAACCCAATGGCTAGTTGGGATCCACATTTGCATTTTGTTGCAAAGGAAATGTTGCACCATCTTCCTAGCAATGAAAAATTGCCAATGAAAACCATAGGATGCAGATCTTGGACTAGATATAGAGGAAGAGGATGGAGGAGAGAGTAGATACAGTGGTGGTTACCTTGATGAGACCTTGATGATTTTGGTTATGACATGGAGGAGGAGGACTGACAAGCTATCGTATTCTTCGATATACAGTTCTATTTTCTACCCTGTTTTGTATTTGACAATGGCATTCCCAGCTATAGTAATGATATCATGATCATCTATGAATTATCATCTTCTCTATGTCATACATTTTGATTTTGATAACTTCAAATGACTCAATCCAAATCCAACAATAAAACCATATTCAAGGTGATCTTGTGTTCTTTGAAATGCATTCCAAACATGAGTATTCTAAATATGGTAGCCACTTAGATATAGAAAGTGTGGTCACTATTTTTTTTAAGTAGTCCTATGGGGCTAGGTTTTTCTTATACACCTGTAGATGAAATCATGCATAGCACACTTGTATGAAGAGAACGGGTTTTTGGCACATTCAAAGAATAATATATGACTATCAAATAAAATGATGAGATTAATTGATGGATGATTTAGGGGGGGGGAGACAACATTACCAGTGCTCAAGGTTTGTAGTATATTTTGTTTTTCTCCAAAGGCATAGGCTCCAAACTAATGAGACAAATTGGCTACTATATCCAAGAACTAGGAAAGAGAAGCCAAGGGATTGTAAACCTCTTTATAGTTAAACCTAGGGCCAAGCATGAAGACTTCGGATTTGGTGGCATGGAGAGAAAAGGAAAATGACCAAAGGCTGCAATTTGTTGTGAGCATAACCTCTCATGAAAATTATGGGTTTGTTCCTGCTCTGGATTTGTCTTTAGATTGGAACTTTTTATTTGGGTTTGAATTCCATTCACTAGGTGAATGCATGGCGTTTTTTTGTTCATTCGGATTAACAGGGAAGCGAGGTGGCATCCTTGATTTACTTCCTTGATCACTGAAATATCCTTGCAATCCTCTACAAGATTTATGATCTTTGAAAATCACAGGAACTTCTCATCCAGGAACGTCTCTTATGATGAAGCTCTAGGTGGTGCATATTTTTGTTGGTGCATATTTTTGCTTAAGGTTGGGGAATTTTTTCTGGTGTGTATTTTTTCTTAAGGTTAGGGAATGTAAGTCAAGCCCTTGCACAGATATCAAGGAGGTCATTGGCATAATGGATGCATTGATGGAAGGGCTTCAAGGCCAAGATCCATCCACCAAAGGATTTCCCTCTAAAAGGATCAACAACAATCACCAAAGACGATGATCATTAAATGATAGTGTTGTCTTGAGAGATGAATCTTTCTTGAGTAACTCATGGGGCTTACAAATACTTAGTACAAATTACAGGGAATTTCAATAGTCAAAGGAGCTAAAGAAATAAATTGTTCGCATTTTGTTGATGATACCTTAGTCATGTGGAGAGCATCAACAATAATAGTTGATATATTTAAGCCAGTGTTGGATCAATTCATGAATGTGTTAGGCAGTCATATTAAAAAATCAAAAGGTCATGTGTATGGTTGGAACTCCTCTCCCCAACAACTACAATCCATAACTATAATCTTAGAGTTCCCTTTTCTTCTAAATTGGATAGCATTTGAATACATGGGATTAACTTTGAGAAATCCAAAAGTCGTGGATTGGAAACACATAGTCTAAAAAATCAAGAGAAGAATGCAACAATGGGGCTTCAAGTGGGTAAATCTAACCAAAAGAGTGGTTGTTATTAGATTAGTCTTATCATCCTTACCAATTTGTCAATGATCATCTATGCTAGCTCCAATTGGGATAACACAACAAATTAGGAGAGATATCCAAAATTTCCTCTAGAAAGGAGGGGAAGACCAACACCAACAACTCCATCTAATAAATAGGAGTATAGTGAGGGCTACTAAGGAGAACATAGGGTGGAATACTAAAGATCCCTTGCTCAGGAATTTAGTGTTAGGGGAAAAAATATTATGGATATTGGTGTTTGGAAAAAAGGAAAGGTGGAAGACAAGCTATAATCCATTATAACCATGCTTAATGTTTAACCCTTATCCACTATAACCCCCAATCCCAAAACCCCTCAACCTTATCACCATTGATCCTTATAACATAGAATGCATGCCATGCAACCCACATATAACCCATATTATTGCAATCGTGTAGTCCATATAAACCTAAAAGAACTAACCCATTAAACCCCCAATTGCTAACATATATCGGCAAGAGTGATTGTTTAACTCATCCCTCTTATCTATTTGGAGTTATACTCCACACTCACATTGTTATACATGGTGTACTTCTGATTTCTTATGATATTCTAAGGTTTTGGTTCATAACACTATCCTCTTTCCAATTATCCATTTGAATGACCTTCTTTCCCAATTGCATTAGTTGAACTCTACTCTTGTTTCAATATGCCATACTAGTAATGAGGGAGCCTTCACATTCAATTAATCAATTCTTTAGCAATAGCAACAATTTTGTGCAGGCCTCAAGGTTTTTTTTCCAATTGTGTTATCCTTCAATCAAGCATATAGACTTGCTCCTTCTAATGCCAATTCTCCTCTTGGAGCTACACATTACAATCTCTTGAGTCTTCCAACCTTTATCTCATTACTTCTTTTCCCATCGTGGGTTAGCTTTATCCTCAAAATTTTGATAGCTATATCAAAGTCAAGGATTCAACTTCTCTGACACCAATACATCTGTAAACATTGGATTTATAACCTATACATCTCACCAACATAGATCCTCTATGGAATTGAAATTTTGTCTCTGCTCCTTGTATGATGTTGAATTCTCTATCTTCAAAATTGATTTCAAGGCTTCTATTCTCAATGCAATTATAAGTGAAAACTTCTATTTCAAGTTTTCTATAACTATTGTTTAATGGACACATAGGATGGTTTTGTTTGTGGTGTTTATAATGCCAAGGAAATTACCAATTAGCTCTTCATACATGAATGATTGTGGCTCTAGAATACTACATTATTCCCAAACCCCATAGAACATAAATATATGCTCTGAGCATTCAATGTGCATACACATAAAAATAAAGTATATCCACTTTTATGTGAACATGCATT
>ML799680.1:246409-261870 GCA_009831015.1 Picea engelmannii
TAGTTTATATGAATTATGGGCTATACTGTTGATAAGGGCTATACTAAGTTTATATGGGCTATATTAAGTTTATATGAATTATGGGCTATAATGTTCAAGGGTTATAGGGATTTAATGTTATAACAACTAGGGATTATAGGGATTAAATGTAAATGCAAATGTACTTAAGCTGGTGAGCTATTTGATATCATTTTGTATGAACCTTTCATGGCATAGTGCGCGCATGTACTGCACAATAAAATGAGGAAGTGTGCACATTCATAGATATCACGTGCAACAACTTGAGTGCGTGCGATATTGAGGCCAGAGAGCCTTTTGTGTATATGTTGTGTTTTATAGGCTGGTGAGCCAGTCATTATAAGCTAGGATGCTTATGTTTTGATTAGGTCGGAAAACCTAGATGTTAAAGGCCAGTGCACCTACTTTTGTATATGTCTCATAATTAATATAAAATACATCGCTGCGTGCAGACCGACCACGATAAAAGATATGGGGGACTAAACTCCATTGGTTAGGGAAAGGGAGGGGCCTAAAAGTTAATGAAAAGGGATAAGCTAGGGATCTTAAGCCAAAAAGGAATATTATATTAATATTTCTTAAATCATAAAGTATGGATAATTATTTTATCCTAAGTTCTAAAGTTGGGAACAAGTGGGCCAAAGTAGCTCCCAACATGACAAGTGTCAAGTTGGGGACATGCATACATATTGTTGGGACTTAGTTCATTTTCCCATATTTTTCATCATTCAGTCATCCAGTCAATCTTCAATGAGCATGCACACACCCATTGAGTTAGCCTTCGTATCTTCATGACTGTACCTGAACCTGTATCCATAACCACTTTTATGTTCGTGTAGCTGGTTAGCTTGGGAGCTGGACTAAAGAAGCGGGTTGTCAAGCCCATGGGATATTGAAGAGGTGGGTTGTCAGGCCCGTGAGAAATTATTTGAGTGAGAGAATTGCTGGGAATTGATTTCCTGAAGGTGTTTAACTGCAGCTACAATTCTCTGAGACTTCCTGTTTGGCTTGCTGCTGAAGCTCGGAAAGGAAGTGGGGCAGCCGAAGGACTGTTGAGCAGAGAAAGGGCACACTTCTTGGGTGGGACAGGCATGTGGGGAATGAGGGACTGTAGGCTGTTAGTTTGAGTTGGCACCCAATATGGAGTCTTTCTTGTTGTCTATGAGCCTTTAGCCTGGTTAGGAATCCCTTTACCCAGGTGGAGTTTAGTTCCATCTTATGGGTGACTCACCATTGAGAGTGATGAAAAGTGTGGTCTAAGGCTGGGAGGTTCGTGGAAGGTCTGCACGCAGTTGGTGACATTATTACCAAGACAAGTGCCAATTGTGTGATAAATTTACATGTTGCATTGTTATTTATGTGCTTATTTTTATGGGTTATCATATGTGCGGCTATAACTGTGTTTATTTTTATGGGTATTTCCTGTATATGCTGCATGTATATGTTTATTGTTATTTTAGTGTGAATCCGTGTATTTACAGATGTATTTGTATGTTTACATTTTATATATAATGCTTCCGCAAGAGTTCTGTGTGTATATTTTAATTGCATGCAGTTCAAAAATTTTATGTGGCATAGCTCAGTTGGATACTGGGTATGTTACAGTATGTTCTGCAGAGAGAAGAGTAAGAGCTCTCTCGTGTAGTGTGGCCCGACATGGATGGTCAGGGACGTTACAATTTTTCAACACTAAGCCTGGATGGGCCGAGAAATTTGAGTTGAAGTGAAATGTCACAGAGGATTTATTTCGAAGTGGCCAAATTTCAGTTTGTAGAGCGTCCATGGAAAAAAGTAACAACAACTAGGCGGAATTGGGGAAAGCCCCAATTTCTGTTGTTGAATTCATGAGAAAATGGAGAAATTCGGTCAAGTGATGATATATTACTAATTTAATATCTGTTCTAGCAAATTCGGACCTGGAATTGGTCAAATTTGAAGTTACAGTGAAGCCATGACAGATGGAGCGAGTTCAGTGGTTAAAATTCTCAATTCGCGAATTGATTATTGGTAAATTCATTCCAGAAATGTCAACCTACAGGGATGTTTTGTTGCAGAGGTTGAATTGGTGTTATCAGAGTGAAATTGAACAAATTTCATGGTTGTAGAATGTCTATTGTAAATTGGGGAAAAAGTTAAGCCAAAAGCCCCAATTTCTGCAACGGAATTCACGAGGGATTGATGCGCATAAAAATGAATGTGCACAAGTGGGCACACTAAAAATGCATGATGCACAGTGAAAAGTTTTTGATAGGTAAAATTCAGCACTGCGCGGCAAGATATTGGCATTTTGGTGCGCGCGCTAAATTTTGGTGTTGTGCGGAAAAATGTTAGTGTGCAGGTGTGAGCGCTAAATTTCGGTGCCGTGCAGAAAAATGTTAGTGTGCGGGTGTGCGCGCTAAATTTCAACGTCGTGCGGAAAAATGTTGGTGTACAGAACCGCGCGATAAATTTAGCATTGCGCAGTGTGCACACACATAATAATGATGCGCGTGGTGTGCACAGTGCTGGCAGAGCACATAAGAGTTTTGTTGGTGCATGCACAATGTGGGTGTAGGTTGTGGCACGACAATTTAGTGAAGGGTGCGCGCAAAGTGTTGTTGCACGGTGGGGGCATACTAAAATTTGGGATGGTGTAGCACGTCGAGTGAAATGTGCATGGAATATCAGCGTGTGGTACAAAAATTGCACGCGGTGGATATTGGCGTGCGGTACAAAAACTGCGGGCGATGGATATTGGTGCATGACATAAGAGTAGTGCATGCAAGCTATTGACCCGAAAGAGAAGTGATACACATTGGTTTTAAAGTGCACGAAGCATGATTTACCTTGTGTTGTTGATGCACATGGTAAATACAGGTGCATAGATTGAAATTTGTGTGCGTGAAGTCGTTTGAAGGGTGAACAACAACAAAAAACTAGTGATTTTCTACGATGTTTATACCATTTGAATGTCATGTTTTTGCAGTGCGTTTTTGAGTGCCTTAAGAGCATTTTTAGCAACTCAAAAACCATGAGACAGAGGTGTATTGAAGGTACACTATGTCTTTGTAGCTCAAATAAAAGAGCTCAAAGAGATCTTTCTAATGGTGTAAACTGTTCGTCCAATGAAGCATTTTTGAGAAAGTTACAACACAAATAGTGAAGGGTAAATTTTAAGACCTCACTAACTTCAAAGAGCCATAACTTTCTGGTTCGGAATCAGATTGAGGCACATGAGAAGTTAATGGAAAACTATTGAGCCATAGAAGACAGTCCCAGAGTTCAATTAAATTTCTGGGCAAGTTAAAAGTGTTTAATATGGAAAATAGTGAACCTGTAGCATGTCAATTACAATATGGTATATTGGCTTAGAACTTCAACAGACTGTAACTAGCATCCAAGAACCTAGAAAGAGATGAAACTTGGACAGAGTGTCCATAATATGTATATGAGGAAACCCAATTGAGTTCCTATGAAAATTCCAAAGGAGTAGGTGCAAAAATGCATAACTACAGTGCAGAGTTGCACCAAGTTGAAAAATGAACAGAAAATTTAATGAGAAAATTTCAAATAGCCACAATTTTCTGCTCAAGACTCAGAATTGAGCATAGGAGAAAGTGTTGGAATGGTCTTGGATAGTGGAATCTAAATATCCATCCAAAAAATTGATTTGGACATTAAATTTTTTAGGAAATCAGAAGAAAGAATTCTGATATATATTATTGAACCAAAATGGTTCATATTTTCATGAAATTGTTGAAATAGTTAGCCCGACAAAGTTTTGTTGGCTGCACATTTTACAGAGTTAACAACAACTAGATCAGATCAAGATCAACATAAATTCCATAGTAATGGAAGAGGCATAGGGGACTTATAGTCAGGAGGATGATATTAGAGGGATGGATGTCCATTTGGGCATTGAAGGAACAAACTCCAATGGACATGGAGAAGGAAGGGATGAAAACATGAATATGGCAGAGACCATTAAAAATTTACAGAATGATATCCAAAGCCATAAATATGATAATGAAAGGCTTATGAGAGCCAAGGAACAACAGGATGAATTCAACATGAAGTTATTGCAGAGCTTGAACATAATAGAAAATAAATTGGACAATGAGAGTGGCTCAAGCAAATCTAGAAGTCACAGGCCTCCTGATGAGAAAATAAGAACCAAAAGTGTTAGCAGACATCACCACCACTCCTTGAGGCATTCCAATAAGAGAGAACACAACAAATCAATTCCATTCCCTGTCAGGAAGCATAAGAGTTCTGGGGTGGATGAGCTACGAGGAGAAATGAACAAAATTAAACCTCCTACATTTGATGGTGAGCACAAGAAGGATGAAGATGAAGAGACTTGGTTGTTGGGCATGAGAAAGTATTTTCAATTGCATAATTATTCTTCTCATGTAGAAGGTAGAATTTCCATCTATCAAATTAAAGGAAAGGCATCCATGTGGTGGGATCAGCTTGTGCAGGTGCACCACATTAAAGAGAAAAGTGTTACTTGGATAGAATTCAAGAAGCATTTTGAGAAGAAATACTTGACTAAGAGATACTATGATAAGAAAATGAAAGAGTTCTTTGAACTCAATCTTGGTAGTATGACCATAGATGAATATGAGAGAAGGTTTTTAGAACTGTTGAAGTATGTCTCTTTCATCAAGGATGAGACCGTTAAGATTCAGATGTATTTGAGTGGATTGCCATCATCTATCAGTGACAAATTACAGTATGATGATCCTAAGACATTGGAGGAGACCATAAGGTGAGCTAAATGCCTTTATGATCAACAAAAATCAAGGCCAACTTTCCAAAAATCTTGGGAAGACAAAAATAAATTCAAGGTGGATCAGAGGAAGAAGGGATCTAAGCCACCATTCTTCATAAATAATCCACAGGGACAACAAACTCCTAGAGAACCCAAAACAATTGAGGTAGGGGGTCAAAGGCCAAGGCAGCCACCTATTCAATGTTGGGGATGTAAAGGAGATCATATGTACAGAGATTGTCCTCACAGAGGTAAAAAGGTGAGAACTGTTCACAATGTACAACAAGCTAAAATAGTGGAGGACATGGACATAAATGTACCAAGGATCTATGCATCCTTGGACAACATGCAAGCAGAGTATCAGTCACATATGATTGAAGTGGAAGGTATGATCAACAACCAAACCATTGCTATTTTAATTGATTTGGGAGCTATTCGTAGTTATATAGATCCTAAGATGGTGGAAAGTTTGCATTTGCCAAGAAGCAAGCATGGAAAATATTGGTTGGTGTAGCTGGCTACCGGAGCTAAAAGAAAAGTTAATGAGATGGTTAAGTCATGTATTATGGACATGAATGGACTAAACACCAATGCAGATTTAAACATCTTACCTTTAGGTTCCTATGACTGTCTAATTGGTATGGATTGGTTGGACCAACATCATGCTCTCTTAGACTATCATAAAAAGGAATTTACTTGCTTGGATGAGAAAGGGAACCTAAGGAAAGTGCATGGAATTCCCAGGGCAGTAACCATCAGAGAAATTTCAGCATTGCAACTGAAGAAATGTTACAGGAAAGGGTGTCAAATCTTTACAGCTCATATGAAAGAGACACCTAAAGATAAGGTTCCAAATTTGGAAGATTATGCAGTCCTGGAAGAATTTGAAGATGTGTTCAAGGAGGTACCAGGACTATCCCCAAAGAGAGATATTGATTTCTCTATAAATTTAATGCCTGGAGCAACTCCAGTGTCAAAGACTCCTTACAGAATGAGTACATCGGAGTTGAAGGAGTTACAAATGCAGCTTGAAGAACTTTTGAAGAAGGGGTATATACGCCCAAGTGTGTCACCTTGGGGTGCCCCAGTCTTGTTTGTGAAGAAGAAAGATGGAACATTAAGATTATGCATTGATTTCAGACAGTTGAATAAAGTGATTGTTAAGACAAGTATCCTCTGCCAAGGACTGATGATCTTTTTGATCAATTAAAGGATGCAAAGATATTTTCAAAGATAGATCTCAGGTCAAGATACCATCAAGTAAGGATTAAAGGGGAAGATATCAACAAGACCGCCTTCAGGACAAGGTATGGTCATTGTGAGTTCACAGTGGTGCCATTTGGGTTATCAAATGTACCAGCTATTTTCATGTGCTTAATGAATGGTGTTTTTCGAGAATATTTAGACAAGTTTGTCATTGTATTTTTGGATGACATTCTTATATATTCTAAGTCAAAAGAAGAGCATGAACATCATTTGAGGATGGTGTTGCAAGTATTAAGGGAGCATCAGTTGTATGCCAAATTGAGCAAGTGCTCATTTTATCAGAAGCAAATACATTATTTGGGGCATATCATTTCAAAGGATGGGATAGTAGTGGATACTGAGAAGATAGAATCTATTAGAGAATGGTCAGTGCCAAGGAAAAAGATCAGATCATTCATGGGCCTTGCAGGCTACTACAGGAGATTTATTGAAGGATTTTCAAAGATTGCACACCCAATCACTTCCTTGCAAAGAAAGGGTGTGAAGTTTCAGTGGACATTGGATTGTGAAAGTAGTTTCCAACACTTGAAACAATTATTAACAACTGCTCCAATACTAAGGATTGCAGACCCAAATGAAGACTTCATTGTAAGCACAGATGCATGTAAAGAAGGACTTGGTGGAGTCCTCACTCAAAATGGATTTGTTATATGTTATGAGTCAAGGAAGTTAAAGGAGCATGAAAGACACTATGCCACTCACAATTTGGAGTTGGCAGCCATAGTGCATGCCTTGAGGAAATGGAGACACTACCTCATGGGGAAAAGGTTCGAGCTGAGGATAGACCACAATGGTCTAAAATATTTATTTGATAAGCCAACTCTAAATGCTAGGCAAAGCAGATGGCTAGAATTTCTAAGTGAATATGACATTGATATAAAGAATATCAAGGGGAAAGAGAACAAAGTGGCTGATGCACTCAGGAGAATAGTGCATGAAATGCATGCTACAACCATTAGCATGTACCAATCAGATTTAAAACCCATAATTATAGAGGCTGCCAAATTAGATTTGCATTACAAGGAATTAGTGCCAAAATTACAGCAAGGTAATTTGCAGCAGAAAATTGAGGAATACAAGCTAGATAATGATGAAATTCTCATGTACAGGGGCAAAATTTATGTACCAAATTCCCAGGAGTTGAAAAATCTGATATTGGGAGAAATGCATAATGTACCTTATGCTGGGCACTTAGGATATCATAAAACTATTGCAGCTGTCAAGAGCCAATATTATTGGCCAGGCATAAAGAAAGAAGTTGCAGATTTTATTGCCAGATGTTTGGAATGTCAAAAGGTAAAGGCTGAGCATAGACACCCAGCTGGTTTGCTACAACCATTACCCATTCTTGAGTGGAAATGGGAAGTTGTAACAATGGATTTCATCACCAAACTACCTAGAATAAACAAGCAACATGATTCTATCATGGTAGTGGTGGATAAGCTTACTAAAGCTGCCCATTTTATTCCAGTTAAGCTCACTCACAAGGCGACCAACATAGTTGATGTTTATATGAAGGAAATTGCTAGATTACATGGCATACCCAAGACAATTGTGTTTGACAAAGATCCAAAATTTACCTCAAAATTTTGGAAGGGATTATTTAATGGATTTGGAACAATTTTGAATTTTAGTACAACTTATCATCCAGAATTAGATGGGCAAACAGAGAGGGTAAATCAAGTGATTGAAGATATGTTGAGGATGTGTGTGATGGATAAACCATCAAAATGGGAAGACTACCTACACTTGGTAGAGTTTGCTTATAATAATGGGTACCAAGCATCTCTAAAGATGAGCCCATTTGAGGCACTTTATGGAAGAAAGTGCAACACGCCAGTAAGCTGGGATAACCCAACAGATAGAGCAGTGGTTGGGCTAGATTTTATCAAAGAAATGGAGAAGCAAATGATAAAAATAAAACAAAATTTAAAGGCTGCCCAAGACAGGTAGAAAAGCTATGTTGATAAGGGAAGAACTCACAGGGAATTTAAAGTGGGTGATCATGTATTCTTGAAAGTGAAAGCCAACATAAGTTCCTTGAAGTTGGGAAATTGTTCAAAGTTGGCAACTCGCTATTGTGGGCCATTTGAAATCCTAGAGAGGATTGGTCCAGTAGCTTATATGATTGCATTACCTGCATCCATGTCTGATCATAATGTATTCCATGTATCATTGCTCAAGAAATATATACCTATTGTTAATCATGTTATTGATTGGAATGTGATCTAGGTGGAGAAAGAAGGCACTTTCCAAGTGCATCTGGTGCGCATTCTGGATCAGAAACTCAAACAACTCTAGAATTGATCCATAGGTCTTGTAAAGTTCTAATGGACCTGGTACAGTCCTAAGGACGCTACTTGGGAGCATGAGGATGCAATGCGAGCAGAATACCCACATCTTTTTGAGGATTTTTAAAATTTTGTTGTGTATGAGTACATGATGCACTAAGGAAAGTGCATAAATAAGGGGAGGGGATTGTAATATCCCTAAGGCCAAACCCAATTGTAAATGTAAATGCAAATGTACTTAAGCTGGTGAGCTATTTGATATCATTTTGTATGAACCTTTCATGGCATAGTGCGCGCATGTACTGCGTAGTAAAATGAGGAAGTGTGCACATTCTTGGATACCGCACGCAACAACTTGAGTGTGCGCGATATTGAGGCCATGAGCCTTTTGTGTATATGTTGCGTTTTATAGGATGGTGAGCCAATTATTATAAGCTAGGATGCTTATGTTTTGATTAGGCTGGAGAGCCTAGATGTTAAAGGCCAGTGCGCCTAATTTTGTATATATCTCATAATTAATATAAAATACATCGCTGCGCGTAGACCGACCACAATAAAAGAGATGGGGGAAATAAAATCCACTGGTTCGGGAAAGGGAGGGGCCTAAAAGTTAATGAAAAGGGATAAGCTAGGGAGCTTAAGCCAAAAAGGAATATTATATTAATATTTCTTAAATCATAAAGTATGGATAATTATTTTATCCCAAGTTCTAAAGTTGGGACAAGTGGGCCAAAGTAGCTCCCAACATGACAAGTGTCAAGTTGGGGACATGCATACATATTGTTGGGACTTAGTTCATTTTCCCATCTTTTTCATCATTCAGTCATCCAATAAATCTTCCATGAGCATGCACACACCCATTGAGCTAGCCTTCGTATCTTCATGACTGTACCTGAACCTGTATCCATAGCCACATTTCTGTTCGTGTAGCTGGTTAGCTTGGGAGCTGGACTGAAGAAGTGGGTTGTTAGGCCCATGGGATATTAAAGAGGCAGGTTGTCAGGCCCGTGAACAATTCTCTGAGTGAGAGAATTGATTTCCTGAAGGTGTTGAACTGCAGCAACAGTGCTCTAAGACTTCTTGTTTGGCCTATTGCTGAAGCCCAGAAAGGAAGTGGGGCAGTTGAAGGACTGTTGAGCAGAGAAGGGGCACACTTCCTGGGTGGGACAAGCATGTGGGGAATGAGGGACTGTAGGCTGTTAGTTTGAGTGGGCACCTGAGATGGAGTCTTTCCTATTGTCTATGAGCCTTTAGCCTGGTTAGGAATCCCTTTACCCAGGTGGAGTTTAGTCCTCGCTCGGGGTGACTCACTGTTGAGAGTGATGAACAATGTGGTATAAGGCTGGGAGGTTCATGGAAGCTCTGCACGTAGTTGGTGACATTCTTACCAAGATAAGTGCCAATTGTGTGATAAATTTACATGCTGCATTGTTATTTATGTGCTTATTTTTATGGGTTATCATATGTACGGTTATAACTGTGTTTATTTTTATGGGTTATCATATGTGCAGTTATAACTGTGTTTATTTTTATGAGTATTTCCTGTATATGCTGCATGTATATGTTTATTGTTATTTTAGTGTGAATCTGTGTATTTAAAGATGTATTTGTATGTTTACCTTTTATATATAATGCTTCCGCAAGAGTTATGTGTGTGTATATTTTAATTGCATGTAGTTCGAAAAATTTATGTGGCATAGCTCAGTTGGATACTGGGTATGTTACAGTATGTTCCGCAGAGAGAAGAGTAAGAGCTCTCTGGCATAGCGTGGCCCGACATGGATGGCCGAGGATGTTACATTATATGATTAAGGTTATAACATTCATGGATATTATGATTAAGGGTCATAGTTTTTATGGGTAAGGCATTATTAGGGATAAATATTAGGGGTTGTAGGGATTAGGTGCTAAGGTTAATTTACAGGGCATATATATGTAGGGTGATCCATTAACATTGTTCTAAAGGTTCAAGGGTTAATAAAGTTTATGGGTTAATGGATATAGGGGTTGGGGCTTACACTTGAAAGGGGCTACATGGGTAAAGGGTTAGATTTGTTAGAGGTTGTATGTGTTAGTTTTTAAAATTGTTATTTATGTCTTATAGGTTATGTCATTTAAAATTAATAGGTTATAGGAGTCATATGGTTATATCTTCTTCGAGATAATGGTTATATGGTTAGGGATCCTAGGGGCTAAATGATTAGATGTAGTTTTATTTGTTATACAAGTTGTGGGTTATAAGTCACAAGGATTAATAATGTTAAGGGTTGTATGTGTTAGAGGTTATAGGGGTTAATGGTTATAAGTGTTCATGGTTAATTGTCATAGTGGTTGCTCGCTATAGAGTTTATGGGTTATATAAGCAATGGGTTACAAGGGTGACAAGTTAATGGCTGCAAATTGATTGATACTTTTGGTAGGTAAGGGGTGATAACTAATAGGGGTTAAGGATTGTAATGGTTAGTATTATACATGTTATAAGGGTTACATGTTAGGAGCTATAGTGATTAAGGGTTTAGTTTTTGAGGTTACATATTATATTGGATAATTTATTCAAATTATGGGTTAGTAATATTGATAGGGGTTATAGGGTTTAGAGGTAATTAGGTTATATGATGTGAGTCTTATGGGTTACACAATTAATGGATGGATTATATGGGTAAAGGGTTATAAAAGTTAGATGTATGTTAGTAAGGGTTGTAGCTAGAGTCGTAGGATCATTGGGAATAATGATTATGGGGTTAATGATGATAGGGTCTATAATGGTTAGGACTTATAGGTGTTTTGTAAATCATGGGTTATAATAGTTAGTGGTAAGGGATTACAAGTGTTTACACATAACTCTTACTGAGGTTACAAGGGTTACGTCTTAAGAGGGGTTAGAGAGTAGTTGTGTATGGATATAGGGGTTATGATTGGTGGGGGTGATAATACTTAAGTATTCCAAGGGAAATGTGTTATAATTGTGAGGTTGCATAAGAGTGTTATATGGTGTAGTGGTTAGAAGTTAGGGGTTAAGGGTTATTTTTTAGGGTTTCCAGGGAAGACATAACAATTATAGGGCTTAAATTGAAGATAAACATTGTACAAGTTATGTAGGCTAGGGTTTAGGGGTTATATGGTTTAAGGATTATCATGATTTTTGAGATAAATGTTATATGTTTCAAGGGTTATAAGGGATTAGTAGGGTTGATATACATTAATGTTTGGAGGAATTATGAGTTATGAGATAGGGTTTATATTGAAGATAAATGTTATACACATTATGTAGGTTATGGTTGAGGTGTTATATGGTTCAAGTATTATCATAAATTTTGAGATAAAGGTTATGGTTTGGGGGTTATAAGGGGATTCAAAGAATTAGGAGTTATGAGATAGGGTTCAAGTGTTATTGCACTTAAGGATTTAGATGAGTTATTGATTAAGGGTAATATGGTTAGTTTTAAGGAGTTCACGAGGGTTCCTCATTTGGTGTTGTATGTTATAGGATTTGGGTTTAAGGGTTATAAAAGCTTTAGGTTAAGGGTTATATGTATTGGTGTTGATAAGGGTTAGGGGTTAAGAGTTGTAAGAGTTAGGCGCCAATATATGTTAGCAATTGGGGGTTTAAGGGGTTTTTTTTTGGGTTTATATGGACTACAAGATTGCAATAATATGGGTTATATGTGGGTTACATGGCATGCATTCTATGTTATAAGGATCAATGGTGATAAAGTTGAGGGGTTTTGGGATTGGGGGTTATAGTGGATAAATGTTAAACATTAAGCGTGGTTATAATGGTTATAGTGGTAAAAGATTATAAGGTATTAGGTTAGTGGTTTTAGGGGTTTGGGGTTATATGAATTAGGGGATATAATCTTCAAGGATTTTAGAGTCTTAGGGTTATAGGGCTAGGGATTAGGAATCATAAATGTTATATGTTCAAAACATTAGGTATTATAAGTGTAAGGATTTATAGATGTTATATGATTATAGAGATTTCATGGTTATTATAGTTAAGGGTTATAGTTTCTAAGAGTTAAACATTATAAAGACTAAAGGGATTATAGTTTCTAAGAGTTAAACATTACAAAGACTAAAGGTTAGGGGTTATAGTGATTAGGCATTAGGTGTTATAAGGGTTATGTGTGAGGGGTTAGGTGGTCATGCATTTATAAAGGTTAGGATTAAGGGTTAATAAAATTTTTGGGTTGGTGGATATATATGTTGGGGGTTACACATTATAGGGGCTATAGGGGTTAAGGGTTAGATTTGATAGAGGTTCTAAGGGTTAGTTTTTACAAAGTTCATATGTGTTCTTGGTTAATTATGTCATTTACAATTCCTTAAAGGTTTAAGGTTATAGGAGTCATAGGGTTAGGGGTAATCATTGTGGATAATGGTTATAGGGTGAAAATTCACAGGGGTTATAACAATTAGGAGTTATAGGTCTTATTCAAAGTAAGGGTTAGGAGATGTATGTGTTAGAGTTTAGGTGTTAGAATTACAAAGTTTAGGTGTTAGAATTATAAAGGTTAGAGGTTAGAATAATAATTTTTATTGGGTTTAGTTGCCTAAGATTATAAAGGTTAAGGGATAAGTGTTATATCATTATTTTTGGTGTTAATGGTTAAATGGGTTATGAGTTACAAGGGATTGTGGTTAGGGGTCATAGGGGCTATTGCTAAGGGTCATAGGAATTAGGGTTGATACATTCTTAGGAGTTACAAGATAGGGTTTATGTGCCATTGGGATTACAAGTTTAGTTGGGTTATTGATGAAGGGTAATATGGTAAAATTTAAGGGGTTATAAGGATTAAAACTATGTTGTTATATGTTATAGTGTCCAATTTTAAGGATTGCAAGAACTATGATTTAAGGGTTATAAGGATTAGGGTTGACAAGGATTAGGAATTATGAGTTATAGGGGTTAGTATTTTGGGTTAATATCCATTACACATTAGTACTAATATGGGTTAAATAGTTTTACAAGGGACATATGGTTTATGCCTTATGTGTTATAGGGATGAATGGTGATAAGGGTTAATGGTTATGGGGCTATGGGTGGTAGTGGATAAAGGTTAGACAATAAACATGGTTATATAATGGTTGTAGTTTTAAAATATCTTAATGTAATGGGTTAGAGATTCTAGGGGCTTGGCCTTATTGGGGTTTAGGGTTATAGGGGATAGGGATTAGTGGTCAAGGGGTCAAGGACCATAAATATTAGATGTTTAAATCATTAGGGGTTACATGTGTAAGGATTTATAAAGGTTATATAGTTAAAATTTTAGGGGTTCAAGGTTATTATGGGTAAGGGTTAGGGTTTCTCTGTGTTACATTTAAGGTATAAAGGATATGTGTTGTGGGGATTAAGTGTTAGGGGTTAATGCAATTATAAAAATGTCCAATTGACCATGAATGTGCATTTGAGAAAAAAATGGTTTACAAAGATGAATTGATTATGGTAATACCCATCAAATTGTTCTTGCATGGTTATATCTTGCAATGCTTGACAATCATTGGGAATCCATGGATCTAGTGTGTCTATAACTTGAGGATGCACGCCACTCACATAATGGAAAATGAAATGATATCGAGGGCCAACAAATTTGGCATCATTATAAGCCACCGACTCTCTAAGTTTGTGAGGACTCAAGTCACCAATTTACAATGAGGAACCATAACATAGATACTTATAGGGGGATGTTGGCTAAAAACATAGGGATTGTAGAAACTTTCTTCGTCCTTAAAAGCAATTATCAACCTCTTTGGTTTCCTAAACTCTTTGCCATCAAGTGCATGAAGAATGAGCTCTTGACCATTTGCATCAATGACAACACTCTGAGGAAATGTGCATTATATTTTAACATATGTGAAATGCACTATCTTTGCCCCACAAAATAAGTAAAATAACATTAAAAGTAGTGGTATTTCACTTGCGCCAAAAACAACATCCACTTATTCTACACCTCACAACTCATTTCACAAAGTCAGACTAGAGTCCAGCTCAATAGGGTCTTCTTTCCTTGTTGATTCTACCAAGCCAATTCCCTTGGCTGTGATTTCTATAGATAGTAGCTAGGGACAGTGGGAATATTGTTAATCCATTCATGCATGCCACTAATTAGATGACGAGGCATCTGACTACCTTAAGAGAGTCATAGTTACTCCCGTCGTTTACCCGCGCTTGGTTGAATTTATTCACTTTCACATGCAGAGCACTGGGTATAAATCACATTGCGTCAGCATCTGCAGGGACCATCACAATGCTTTGTTTTAATTAAACAGTCGGATTCCCCTTGTCTATACTAGTTTTGACAAGGTTTAATATTAATTATATTAAAAATAAAAATAAAAAAAAACAATAAAAAAAAATATAACATAAAAACTAAAACTAAAACTAGCCCTCCCATGCACCCATTCATGATAGCTAGAGCAACAAATTAGGGTCGGTCTTTCCCATCTCAGAGCAGTAAAGGGCCAGTCTCCCATCTCAGAGCAACAAAGGGTCACGTCACCCATTCCAAGACTAGGCGCAAAGCAACAAAACTCGACCGCCCATTCCAAGACCGGGCGCAGAGAAACTCCCACATTTAGGAAAAGACAGAGGAGGATCCCTATCTGGCCAAAACTGACATCATGCCACCAAAATTGGTAATGGATCTCCAAGCTCTTCATGTTAATGTGTTGTACAGTAGCTTTGTAAATTCGATTCTCTTCATATCAACTATATTTAAAATTTTTTGAAACTTCACTTTTGGTCAATTTGTGCATGAGGGGGATTTTGATTCCCTCGTCATGGCAGTTCCAGCCAACCCTACGATGGAGTTTGAAATAAAGGCTAAGAAACCACTCGATGTTGGTTTTCCTAACCAAATTTCTAATTATGTGCCTGAATACCAATAAATTGTGGTTTATTAAGGACATTGAATAGTTACACAAGTCATAGAAAGAAATGCATAATCTATTGTGGTTGTACACATCCGTGGATAGGTTGTACACACCAGTGGACAGGTCGCATGCATATTGTGTGTGAGTTATCTTCCTGGTAGTGCATGATATCCTCTTTCCCTTGAATCTACATTGAGTGGACTTGTGTGTCCATCATTCAATTAATTAAATTAACCTATAAATGATATTAATGCTCACTC
>ML799681.1:1584-13976 GCA_009831015.1 Picea engelmannii
TTATAGAAAATGCATGTTAATGTAGCATTCATGAATTGTACATTTATTTCCCTTTGGTACTTGAGCATGAATATTTTAGGATCTTATAGAAAATGCATGTTAATGTAGCATTCATGAATTGTCTTGTAAAACATTATGTTAGTCCTAAATACACCTATGCACATAGATATACATAAAGAGAATATATACCTTCAATATTGAGAGCATACAATTAGCCCAAAAATAATTTTATAAATTTGTTTTTAAATAAATAATTTTCGTCGCAATTTCGACGACAATAAAAATTATTGAGACGAATTTGCTATATAAATCAAGAAAATTTGTCGTCGCAATTGTGACGAAAATAATAATCATGTGATGAATTTGCTACATAAAACAAGATAATATGGCGTCGCAATTTCGACGACAATAAAAATCCCTGCGACAATTTTTCTATATAAATCAAGAAAAGTTGTCGTCGCAATTGTGATGACAATAATAATCCTGCGACGAATTTGCTATATAAAACAAGAAAATATGTTGTCACAATTTCAACGACAATAAAAATTCCTGTGACAAATTTGCTATATAAATCAAGAAAAGTTGTCGTCGCAATTGCGACGACAATAACAATCTTGCGATGAATTTTCTATATAAAACAAGAAAAGATGTCGCTGCAATTTCGATGACAATAAAAATTGATGCGACAAATTTTCTATATATATCAAGAAAAGATGTCATCGCAATTTCGACGACAATAAAAAATCCTGTGCCGAATTTTCTATATAGACCATGAAAAATTGTCGTCGCAATTGCGACGAATGGTTGGTTTCACTTAGTTTTCCTATATCGTCATATTGGTGACAATATTTCTTTTTTTGTCGCAATTGTGAGAAGTTCCCTACGGTCGTCGTGTTTGCGACAATAATTCAAGTTCGTCAAAATTGTCACGTTCTATGATACGACATTTGAGAGACTCAAGATTTGTTGTAATATCCACAACATAACGTCGCAAGAGTGTCGAAATAGCCATCACAAAATGACCCAAATTTGCTAGTGTCTCCTCTCCCTAACATAGAAATGATTTTGCAACAAGTCGTAGGGACACAGATGAAGCCCTTACTTAATGGTTTTTCCATTTACAATCAAATCAAGGTAAAAGGGGCAAATGCTTACAAAATCACCTTTATCACTGATTGGGGTACTGTGACTTATGAATGCATGCTTTCTGGATTATATGACACAAGTACCACTTTTAAAACACCTATACAAAAAAATCTTGATGAATTGATCAATATTCATATCTATCTTGATGATCTAGTTATATATGTTAAAGGGTTTTTAATTACCTTAGAGTTTCAAGTGTTATTTTTGGGTCCCTTCAAAATTGTTGTTGTCATGGATACTAACTCTTACATTCTAAAGTATTTACAGGAGCAATTTTTTTCCTAGAGCACTAATGGTTCTCACTTGAAACATTAAGTGGGACCAACTTGAAAGGTTCTAACGCTGATTGGATTTTCTGTATATTAGTAGTCTAGCTCTGCTTTCATTTTTCCACTGTTTTTCATTTCTGCTTACATTAGTTTGATTTTTGCTTTATGTTTCTAACAATATTCCTGTTGCTTTTACAATTCTATCATTTTATTTTCTGCTGTTTTAAATTTTTCATTTTTAATTCTGTTATGATTTTTATTTCTTTTTCATCTTGTAGTTGATTTTGGTCAAGATGTTGGATCATCTCTACCACAGTGACACTCCTACAAGATATTGTTATTCAATAGAAATCAAGATTACACAGCTGTTACGATGTCCCCCTTGAAAGAACTTGAATTTTCTATCTGCTTTCACTGTTGTCTTTTAAAGAAATTGGTTATCTCCCGCTCCTACTTTCCATTTCTTCATCCATTTGAGAATTTAAAAGAGCAGATTATGGTTGAACGATTATGAACACAGTGGTAAACCCCATCATACTTAACATTTTTCATCAGTTATTCCCAAATTCTCGATCATTCTTCCATTAAATCCGCTCACATCCCCCTATTGCATAATCTTCCTGGTCATATCTTCTTAACCTGTTGTTCTTGGTTTGCGAAACCATGAGTTCTGAGTTCCAAATCTGTTGAAAACAAATTTCCCTGTGAATTCGCCAGTTTGTTGATGATAAAAATTGCAACGAGGTCTTTGCCCGCAAAGTATTTCTAAAGCCTATTATTATAAGCTAATGATATATATAATACTGGTAGGTGGGCCCCCTTGTATATTGGAGGATCAGATCTGGTTCTTATTTGATATTTATGATGTTATCTGACACTGCTTACAGGTTTGAGCATGATTCATGTTCAAATGTTGGTTCTACTCGCAACAAATGGGTGATGGATAATTCGTGCTATGTGTGGTTTTCTTTACTCTAAATTCTCAATTCCATGTCGTGAGAGCTTATGTGAACTGTTATTTCCATGCTAATTGCACCATGATCTATTACATATTACACCTACACAAAACATATGTTATTCATGGAAAAGGATAAAATAAATATAGAAAAATATAAGGAAGAAACTAAACTATGCTACTATGTTATTATATATGCATTGAAATTAAAGGATTGTTGTTAGTCCTAGCTAACAGAGTTAGTGGTTATACGATTTATTGAGTTATGCGGAAACACATGTGATATGCATTATGGTATGGTTGGTTGTGGTTAATATGACATAGGGTGGCGCATTTGGAAAATAAAGGGATGCTGGTTTCGATGCATGGATTAACTGGATAGATTAATGGAGGGTTGGCTCGCGTGTACTAAGTAATTAAATCAATAGAGGATGGAAGCGACGTGCATTTACTACACATCACTCCATACCCCTCCCATTGGTCATCACCCTAGATTGGCTATTATTCAATTGTGTTCGTTGTGGTTAAGCTCTGATTTCCAGGCAAAGGAAGAATTGCTCAGCCAAGCTCGCATTTTTAAAGTTTTTTTTGGTGACAGGTATGTCTTTTTCTCCATCCACGAACTCACTCTGGTTATGAAATATATATTGGCTCGGTATTGTATGGTTCTGTTCTTTTCTTGAGACTGACAACTATGTAAACTTGTGATATTTCTCTAGAATGGTTGTTATGTGGTTTTTATTGCAAATGGAAAACGATGGTTGAAGTCACAGTTTCATTAATTATTCTGAGTGGTAGAAGCCATGAAGGCTCTCTGTTGTCCTTATGAGTTTTTTGGAGGGTTCATTTGGTCCATACTTGACTGTTTGTCTTCACACAGTTATTGCCACCTTGCCCGATCATATTGTTGTTATGAGGTTGTTGGGTTTGACTTCGAACCACCTTGTGTCACTGTATATCGTTTTACTTGGGTATGGGCTTGTTTATACTATTGGTGTCTGTGTAGTTGGTTGTGATGGATATTATGCCAATGGGCTTGCTTTGAGGTTGATTGCTATTTCATGGCTCTGTTTTTATATCAACATTACCCAGGTTGATTGGGGAAAACCACGAGGGTTATTCCCTGCACATTTTGGGTGTTATTTATTGGCTTGAGGATAAGCATACTAAGGTTTGATCTTTGAGTTTGTGTTGAGATAGTTCAGTTTTCATTCATTCCTTAATTTATCACAAGCCTAATTATTTTTTATGATAGTAGGGTCTTATTGTAGACAGCAAGATTCAGGGCTGAATTACATCATTCAGAGCTTAATGAAATAAAGGATTGCTTTATGTCTCATCTATCTGGATTATCAACTTGGTGTCTTTACTTCTTTCTCTTCATTTATTTCAGCAACTGTTATATTCATAAAATCACATAAATAATGAATTTTTCAGCAAGCTTTTATTTATAAAAAACTAGCCTAAGCAATTGTAATCAATACTTGTTAGGATATTAATTTTGATGGATATAAACATAGGGTGATATTACCGTCTATTTTTCTTTAGCCAAGCAGAATCTGAAAATGCTTGAGTAAGATCATTTCATATATTTTCCTCAACAAATGGCTCTTCACCTTTGTTCTTTTCTAAATCACTCTATTAATATCTTTTTTCGGCTTCCTAATATTTTCTTTATCTTTCTTCTTCCTTGAGTTTATTTTCAAATTCTTGAGCCTCTAATTTTCTTCGTCCTTCTGGAGTAAGGCTTTGAATTGTTCTATCCTCAAGATGTTGTCTTCTTCTTCCTCTTTCTGAATATTTTCTTGGGCTATTTTAGTATTAAGTATGTCTATGACCTCTTAAAAACAAAGGCTCCTTTGAATATATCTTCTGCAAAATTGACTTCATGCATTACCTGTGGTGCTAACTTCACAACCCTCGGATGGTCATACACTGAATTTTGAAGGTCATGCCCTTTCTAGTTTGTAGAGATAATTGGCCCATGTGGAGAGGGAAAATGGGCCAATATATTTTTTTTCTCCGATAAGTAGGAAGTGGATCCTTTTTCTAGTGTCTGATACGCTATCTCTCTTGCCAAAAATTTATTAGGGACATATTTGGGTAACAAATGCAGTGGTCATTTAGCCCCAAATATCCTTATGAATGTATAATATTTTTTCATGTGCTAGTCCCATATTCCTCTCAAATATTTGATAGCCCCTAGGGATATTCTGTGCGGGTGAACACCAAAGATGGCCTTGTGCAGGGGAGCAAGGAAGTAATCACTCAGGTGATAGAAATGTTCTCTACAATTCACTTCCCACAACTGAGTTTAATAAACATGGATTGGGCTCTGATCTGGGCTTCAAGCTCAATTTATTGCAGGAAATCTGTTGGCCACACAAATTGCATCTATAAGGTAGGCTGCATAGAAAAAACAAGATTTTCCATACCTCGAGGATCCTGAAATATATTTTCAACGTGGAATGATATGATACTTTCCCAATGGTTTTCTGAATTTGGCCACTATGTAGGCCATCGAAAACCATTCCATCCTGAAGTGGGTGTTGGTATCCTCATCGTAGAGTCTACAAATCATTTTGTTTAATATCATGTAGGGGTATTTTAGATATTGTGTCAGGACATATCTCTCTCCTCTCTTCAAGGGTCATTCTTCATCAATGAACCACTCCTTCATTAGAGTTTCAAATTCATCATGATCGACCTCGAATTTGTCTAGGAACGATTCATCTAGTGCAACAATGGGATCTGGGGTTTTATACCAAACCTTGATGTCTTATGTCATGAGGAATGCAATTGAAAGACATGAATCATTTACTATCAACCTCGTGTCCTTTTGCATATGTGGAAAACATCATATTGCAACATCATTTTACGGGAAAAGTTATGGATGAGCAGCCACAGTGTGAATTCCACTTTTGTGGATATTTCATTACTCGTCGATGTCTTCATCGTCAGATGAGAAGTCATCATTCTCGAACATGTCACGAATTTCATAGTAGCTTGGATGATACAGTATCAAAATGTTATAGAGAGTATTTATACCTAATAATAATCTACAAAATACTTACATGTTACTCTGGAGACTATAGCCCAAAGCAAAAATTACCCAACGTTTGCAGTAGAAGCATTGATTTGTTTCTCATGGTATTGCAATCAAGTAATATCGATTACTTCTAAATTGGGTTATAATCTTTCACAAATTACCCAAACCCTGTGTAATTAATGCAAAACACGTTACAACTCCAACTTGGTCAGAGATGTACGATGCATCATAAATATTTCTTCTGTACATCTCAATGGTTATGACCATTTCTGTATCGTCGGGTAGGTGGAGTTAATAAGTAGAGAGGTTCATCAATCTCATCGTCGGCATATTGTAAAACAAGGCTTAGTCAGCAAGGCAATTCCTTGATGAAAACATACTTGCATTATTGAGTATTCTTGAAAAACATAATGAATGGTTGTGGTGAGTTTATAGGATTTATTATTGGGCCACTTAGGATAAACCTTTCCCTTTCACTTTATGACATCATATTGAAGGCTTATGTGTAAGGTCAGAGAAAAAATGTATATTTTGACGGTAGATATGTAGTCGTTGAGCAATGGCAAGATCTAGGTCATTGAATGGTTCAAAGGTTAGTTTGTGGTGATTTGTTTTGATTGATGTCATTGTCGGTAGATTCCATAGGGGGGAGAGAGGTAAACTTATGATTTCCTCCGATGATGAACAAAACATCGAAAACCATAAACCAAAAGGAGATTTCCATGTGTGAACATAAAGTCTCGTGAAAGTTACATAAGTGTCATAATGTAGGGATGAAAAGGCTAGGGCCTAGATGGAAAATTGTACATTATGATAACCCAGGTCGAAAGCAATCACAGTTGGCCACTTTTGTAGTGACATGACTCTTAACGTAAGAATATTGTCATCAGTGTCAACAAAAAACTCATGAAGGATTTATTTCCATGGTGATTCACCGACGACAATGTTGCAAGGGAATCATCATTGAAATTTTGTATTTGAAAACAGTGGATATTCAGAGGCGAAGCACCGATGATATGTGATCAAGGTCATATGTATAAGACTAACAGGTTGTGTAGTTTTAACGTTCCTAGAAATCATTAAGGTACTAGGGAGAAGTGGGTCCCAACTAATCTTCGTGTTAGGATAAGAACTAATCTCCTTTTGACAATAGCATAACTAGCCATGGCATCGATATCATCATCAGAATAAAAGCTAACTCACTATGAACCAACCCCTAAAGAGATTCGCCGACGACGGTGTTGTTAAAGCATCATCATCAGAACTTTCACATTTAAGAACATCAGAATGTTGGAGGATAAGTGTCAACGATACCATTTGACATCACACAAGTAATCAGGTGAGGGGCTAAGTGGATCAAGGTGGTTTCGACTTTAAATAGGTTTCAAAGTAGTTGGGGGGGGATTGTATAAAGGGCCTATTATGATGTATTTGAGTAGCAATGGTAGATCATGCATCAAATTCATTTTCGAATTTGCATACAAGCAACAATATCTTAAGTGAATAACCATTAGAGTAAAAACATTAATACCTTGTGTTGTTGCAAGAGTTGACTCTAGGCTGTAAAAGAGCCAAGTCTTAGCACATTTTTAAAAGAAATAAATCTTGTTGATTGGTCAGTCATAGGAGGCTTCTAGAACTAGGTTGAAAATAGTCATTCCACTCATTTGTCATTCCACTCATTTATAGATCAGAAACGAAAAGGCATGAGGATGGATAGCATATAAGGGATGAACAAAACTAAAAGCAAAAGCCAGGTATCTGGTCTTCCTCTCAATAGAAGAAATAACACAAAACTTCAAATATCTGAACACATGTCTTGTCTCACTCATAGAAAGACAGAGGAAAGGCTATGCACAAATAAAACTTGTAAATGAGGCAAAACGATTAAGGTGCAGGTCTAGTTCTACTCACGGCAAAACAGAGGAAAAACTACACATTAAGGGATGCTTCAAATAGCTATAGCAAAGGTTGTACTGAATTGTAACCATTACAAGCTGAAATAATGAACATAAGGCAGAAAAAACAGTGATGAAAACTTCAAAAACAATAATACATGAAGAAAACGGAATTAGACAGTGACAAAGTATAGGATCTCTTGGCACTATGTTCTATATTTGATAAAAAATGCATTACAAACCTAACCTCTCAAGGCTCCCGGGCTGTCTCCCTCTTTTCTTACATACAATAATTATTTAAAAGAAAAAATCTGAGAACAAATCTCTTTGCGTTCCGGGAATCCGAAACGGTTCGCCTTCATGGAAAACTGAGACTGCCAGGTGCCTCTGCCAGCACTTGGAACCGTTACTAATCATGGATTATTGCTTTGTAATGCTAATACTCGGTTCCTCGTCTGAAACGAATATAGTCCACGGTACATCAACATGTCTCTGGATATTTGAACCTTTACAATCCCGCTTTTAMTGTCGAACCAAAACCCAATTGGTAAAACCCTCAGCAGCTTAATGAACTCGTGGTTTTTCCAGGGTATCATATGGAAGGTTTTCCATACAATCTCTATCCAGTTCTATAAGAATTCTCATGAAAACATCATTTGGTTGTGCACGACAGTGAACTCCTTTAAGTCTGGTCCATGCTTCAAGAAGTGTCTTGGGTTGGCGTAGCATCAAATATGCAAGAACAACTGTTGTGCTACGGCTTTTGCCTTCGAAGCAGTACACAAGAATCTTTCCCCCATTTCGTTCAAACTTCTCTATGAAATCAGATGCATCGTCAAAAATATAGCTAATATTTGCATCATCAACATCAGATATCTAAAAAAAAAAAAATGGCACTCTAATGTGCATCTTCAAGATCAGATATGATCTTCAACAATGGTAGTTGTCTTGTTATTAAAAGAAACAGCAGTTTGAATGCCGTAAGACGAGCGCCTTGAGAACGTCCTCGCTGTGCCTACCAAAGACACTGATGCAGGCCTCCCTCGCCTGCACTGTTGCATATGGTATAAACAATGCTAGAATTTCTTCGCCCATCAAACCGAGGGCTTCTGGCTTCTTTTAACTGTTGGGCTACCATGACCAGGGTTCAAATGTCCCCGGGAACTGTATTTTGAATGGTCTTCATAACTTCTTTCCCAAAAGAAACGCAGTCCATCAGCATTGTGTGCAAGAAGTCGTATGACTGTGTTCCCGAGTGACGCACGAATCCAATTTCTCTCTTCACGTCCTGGAATAAGATCTTTTCAAATCCCCATTCCCTTGAATGAGTATCATTGGTTGAATCGTTGCCCAGATTGTTCTGCAGGCAGAGCTTGTTGGACATGTAATATCGTTCGATGTTGAACTATGTACAACTGGAGACATCATTCAGTACAGATTGGAGTGTATCGCCCGGGGAAATGTAAACGCACTGCTCTACGTCAAAGAAAAATGTCCAATTCGCCATAAATTTGTGTCTATGCAAGCAGTCGTTTATAACAAGAAACTTATTATGGTGATAACCATCAAACTGCTCCTGCGCTGTTATATCCTGCAACGTTACACGACCAACTCGAACCCATGGCTCTAACGCCTCCCTAACTCTAGGATGCATACCATCGGCATCGTGGAAAACATAGTGCGATCGAGGGCCAAAGAATTTGGCATGATAGACTATCCACACTTTCATTCTCTGAGGATTCAGATCGTCGTACAGAGAGGAGCCACCTCCTCGTTCAGAACCTATTCGCCGCTACCTCCCCGTCCTGCATGAATTACTGATGATCATCTGGCAAAGGGTAATGCCCTCATTCCGACACAAATGGTAATGGCCCAATCACCATAGAATGGTAACGCCCACCTGAAAATCTCCTATTTTTATCGGTGCGGCAGGCTTCATAATCACCATTGTATGATAAGAATATGGTGCGGCATATACGTAATTGGATGGGTGAAGTTGGGCAACGGTCCAGTGAAATTATTATTGATACGTTAACTAATGCAGTCGACCGTGCCATATTGTTAGGCACTTAGCTTCATGATTCCACGTCGGCGGTTTCAAATAGAATCAAGTTGCTTCAAATACTGTTTCTGACCCGTTCGGTTACTCAAACCTCACTTGGAAACTTTGTCGTGCCTCAAATTGTAGCCAACGAACACACTACCATTTTAATTTTCAGGCTATCATTACTGTCGATGCCCCCAGGAGGAATCTTTTGCGCTGCCAAACGGTGGATCCTGCAGGATTTCCCCTATGAAAAACCTTTCTGGATACCCTACTGGCGCGGAGAGATCCCATGTCTATGTGCAACATGCACAGTAACCAGTTTTCATCATATGAACTGAGACAATCCTTTCTTTGTTATTGCTGACGATTCGCCATCCCACACCACAATCTTTATTTTTTACAAGTGCATGGAAAGAACTGATTGGTAGCAACTCAAACCATTACACGAAAGACTTAGGTTGCATAAAAATCACGAATATAGATGTATTTGTCAAGTTCAAGCAGCATTAGAGCTGCACGATGCTTGTTGCAGCTTCATGTGGGTTGCATTATGACCGAGTCGATCGGTCCTGATGCTCGTGAAACCGGGGTCTGCTGAAATGGCATTGGTGGTGTTTGTTATGAATTAACGTTTCCCATCACTTGTTCATGCAAACTCGTATTGCAATGCAAACTATGTTGAGGACTTTTCTGCATGGCAATTCGTGCTCTAAAAATGTTCATTCAACATAGTAATCCGTCGATTCCTTTAAAAATAAAAATAAATGTTAAATGGTAATCCACTCCTCTCCGGCTAATGGACTTGGACTTGGACTTGCACATGAGCGCGACCACGTACACCTTCACCTTGGGCACCGAATGGCAATAATAAACGAGATATGGGAACATGCTTTGCTGGCACGAATCCGACCTCGTCACTCTCGATACACCTGAATATGAATCTAAATCACTGCTTTGAAGGTGGGGGGGCACCAATAATTCGGTGGATGGACCTATCGATGGTAGTCAAGAACATGCCCATCAACTTTGAAAGAGCAAGTTTTGAGCTATATCCTCCCTGTGTATGAATGCGTATACGATCCTCCAGGGAAAAAGCAAATCGTCTGCATGCCTCAATGTCAATTGCTGCAAGAAGTAATTGCTTTTGCAGAAAAGCATATTTCATTATATCCTCAGCACTCTTTTTACTTTTCACATTTTCATCTTTCCAAATGATACCAGTGCCACTGCATGGTGCATCTAACAACACCCTATCAAGTGAATTCAGACCCAACACTTTTGGCATCTCTCTGCCATCATAGTTGGAGATTATGTTGTTTGTTACACCCATTATGAATATTCGCAGACAAAGATTTGAGTCTCGAGTTTTTCAATTCATTAGCATATATTATTCCTGTGTTCTTCATAAGAGCAGCAATGTATGTCGTTTTTCCTCCAGGTGTAGCACTTCATAGTTGTAGTTCATCAGCATCTGTTTGCAGAGGTTCACCCAAATCAACATCTTCTACCACGGCTGGATCCCACTTTGGATTCTGGTCCTTGTAAATGAGTACTTTTCCCAGTCAATGCAAGGTAGGCACCAAGAGCTCCTTCTCCTGGACTCCTTGTTGCTATGTAAGCAAATCCAACATCAGGAAACAGGCCAATCGCATTTTCTGGCATTGCAAGAAGAGTCTTCTGAGTAATGACTTGGTAACAACCATGACCAGAAAGTTCAATTCCAAAACCCATTGTTACACCATCCATAAAAGAAATGTAGGGCTTTTCATTATGAGAGATTTTACAAATGAGAGTATACACTGCCGAGAAGACCTCTTGCACAAGATCAATGTTTTTGTCTTCTTTTATATCAGCAACTACACCTTTTATATCCATACCTGCAGAAAAAGCTCGAGGTGAACTGCCCTCAACAAGAACACACTTGACCTTAGGGTCATTAGCCCATTCATCAAGACCCTTCTTGTATTGAATGTCCATCTCTTGGGCAGCACAGTCGAGTTTGATATCTGTTACAACATAGGCTCCAACTAGGGATGGTGCTTTCCTGAAAGTGCCAAGAACCATAGACCAAGTGCCTCCATCCATTTGGCTTCCCGAAATCATCAAATCTGGAACTCTGTCACTTTACTTGCATCTCAGCGGAATGAAAAACAACTTATTCATCCATTGGGCTATGGAGTCATAATGCTTTATGTCAAAACCATACTGGATTAAAAACTGAACTGAAAACATATCGAATACTATCAATGTAATCTAGTGCTTGAAGTCAACCTTATTTATATACATCACCTAATCTAACTACTGAAAGATTTCCAGAATCAAATGATACGAAAATGCCAGTGAAGCCAATCCAATAATTGCCTACTCATTTGAAATTTTTTTACACTTTCTTCAAGCAGGCTGAAAAATGAAGTTGACAATCCCCATCTGACCTATTGGTGATCATGGATTTGCAAACCTTTCATCAATTCTTGTGACCAAACATTCATGACATAGCATATTCCTACATTAAATGAATCCAGAAGATCAGCAAAAGGGTCTTGGAAAAATATATCGTCCTGAGGTTTTAAAACACCCAGAACTACTCTATGTTCTGATTTATGATGCTCAGGATCATTGAACATGGCAGCCATATATTTTTCATGAAACAAAGTAGAGTATAAAATCTGATCTTCTGGCAGGAAATCATCATAAATAGGTTCACTAACTTGCTGTAAAGTTCCATGGAATAGATGACTATCACCATTTAAAAATAGATTTACATTTTCAGAGATGGAAGAACTTTGACACTCATATCCGGGAGTGTGTGAAAGTTGTGAATCTGTGTGAGTAGGGGCTGCAACATAGTTGTGCAGGGGCAGACCCTTCTCTTCCTTAGTTAAAGGAGAAGATGGTCTCTGTATTTCCTGAATGAAACAACAATCATCCCTTTCTATCTCTTTTGCAGGTTGACCGTGATGCCGAATATCTTCTTCTTGAGTAAATTCACAAGATCCAGCATCTTTATGAGCCAACTCCTCCTCATACT
>ML799681.1:16294-64063 GCA_009831015.1 Picea engelmannii
TTTTCAAATCCCCATTCCCTTGAATGAGTATCATTGGTTGAATCATTTTCCAGATTGTTCCGCAGGCAGAGCTTGTTGGACATGTAATATCGTTCGATGGTGAACTATGTACAACTGGAGACATCATTCAGTACAGATTGGAGTGTATTGCTTGGGGAAATGTAAACGCACTGCTCTACGTCGAAGAAAAATGTCCAATTCGCCATAAATTTGTATCTATGCAAGCAATCGTTTATAACGAGAAACTTATTATGGTGATAACCATCAAACTGCTCCTGCGCTGTTATATCCTGCAACGTTACACGACCATCTCGAACCCATGGCTCCAATGCCTCCCTAACTCTAGGATGCATACCATCGGCATCGTGGAAAACGTAGTGCGATCGAGGGCCAAAGAATTTGGCATGATATACCATCCACAGTTTCATTCTATGAGGATTCAGATCGCCGTATAGAGAGGAGCCACCTCCTCGTTCAGAACCTATTCACCGCTACCTCCTCGTCCTGCACGAATTACTGACGATCACCTGGCAAAGGGTAACGCCCTCATTCCGACACAAATGGTAATGGCCCAATCACCATAGAATGGTAATGCCCACCTGAAAAGCTCCTATTTTTATGGGTGCAGCAGGCTTCATAATCACCACTGTATGATAAGAATATGGTGCGGCATATACGTAATTGGATGGGCGAAGTTGGGCAACGGTCTAGTGAAATTATTATTGATACATTAACTAATGCAGTCGACCGTGCCATATTGTTAGGCACTCAGCTTCATGATTCCACGTCGGCGGTTTCAAATAGAATCAAGTTGCTATGAATATTGTTTCTGACCCATTCGGTTACTCAAACCTCACTTGGAAACTTTGTCGTGCCTCAGACTGTAGCCAACGGACACACTACCATTTTCATTTTTAGGCTATCATTACTATCGATGCCCCCGGGAAGAATCTTTTGCGCTCCCAAACGGTGGATCCTGCAGGATTTCCCCTATGAAAAACCTTTCTGGATACCCTACTAGTGTGGAGAGATCCCATGTCTATGTGCAACATGCACAGTAACCAGTTTTCATCATATGAACTGAGACAATCCTTTCTTTGTTATTGCCGACGATTCGCCATCCCACACCACAATCTTTATTTTTTACAAGTGCATGGAAAGAACTGATTGGTAGCAACTCAAACCATTACCCGAAAGACTTAGGTTGCATAAAAATCACGAATATAGATGTACTTGTCAAGTTCAAGCAGCATTAGAGCTGCACGATGCTTGTTGCAGCTTCATGTGGGTTGCATTATGACCGAGTCGATCAGTCCTGATTCTCGTGAAACCAGGGTCTGCTGAAATGGCATTGGTGGTGTTTGTTCTGAATTAACGTTTCCCATCACTTGTTCACACAGACTCATATTGCAATGCAAACTCTGTTGAGGACTATTCTGCATGGAAATTCGTGCTCTAAAAATGTTCATTCAACATAGTAATCTGACGATTCCTTTAAAAATGAAAATAAATGTTAAATGATAATCCACTCCTCTCTGGCTAATGGACTTGGACTCGGACTTGCACATGAGCGCAGCCACGTACACCTTCACCTTGGGCACCGAATGGAAATAATAAACGAGATATGGGAACATGCTTTGATGGCACGAATCTGACCTTGTCACTCTCGATACACCTGAATATGAATCTAAATCACTGCTTTGAAGACCACTCTATGAATCCGATGGCATTGGAGGTGGGGGGGCACCAATAATTCGGTGGATGGACCTATCGATGGTAGTCAAGAAAATGCCCATCAACTTTGAAGGAGTAAGTTTTGAGCTATATCCTCCCTGTGTATGAATGTGTATACGATCCTCTAGGGAAAAAGCAAATCGTCTACATGCCTCAATGTCAATTGTTGCAAGAAGTAATTGCTTTTGCAGAAAAGCACATTTCATTATATCCTCAGCACTCTTTTTACTTTTCACATTTTCATCTTTCCAAATGATACCAGTGCCACTGCATGGTGCATCTAACAACACCCTATCAAGTGAATTCAGACCCAACACTTTTGGCAGCTCTCTGCCATCATAGTTGCAGATTATGTTGTTTGTTACACCCATTCGAGGAATATTCGTAGACAAAGATTTGAGTCTCGAGTTTTTCAATTCATTAGCATATATTATTCCTATGTTCTTCATAAGAGCAACAATGTATGTCATTTTTCCTCCAGGTGCAGCACTTCATAGTTGTAGTTCATCAACATCTGTTTGCAGAGGTTCACCCAAATCAACATCTTCTACCACGGCTGGATCCCACTTTGGATTCTGGTCCTTGTAAATGAGTACTTTTCCCAGTCAATGCAAGGTAGGCACCAAGAGCTCCTTCTCCTGGACTCCTTGCTGCTATGTAAGCAAATCCAACATCAGGAAATAGGCCAATCGCATTTTCTGGCATTGCAAGAAGAGTCTTCTCAGTAATGACTCGGTAACAACCATGACCAGAAAGTTCAATTCCAAAACCCATTGTTACACCATCCATAAAAGAAATGTAGGGCTTTTCATAATGAGCAATTTTACAAATGAGAGTATACTCTGCCGAGAAGACCTCTTGCACAAGATCAGTGTTTTTGTCTTCTTTTATATCAGCAACTACACCTTTTATATCCATACCTGCAGAAAAAGCCCGAGGTGAACTGCCCTCAACAAGAACACACTTGACCTTAGGGTCATTAGCCCATTCATCCAGACCCTTCTTGTATTGAATGTCCATCTTTTGGGCAGCACAGTCGAGTTTGATATCTGTTACAACACCTTGTAAAATTTTGGTAGTATGGATGCCCACTAAAACTCAAGAGAATTAGTGGGATGTTGTGTGTGTCACAACAAGGAGCTATCTTATGTGGAATATAAATTAACTATGGAAGTTATCTTATCATGTGTTCAAGGGTTTAAAATGCATATACACATATGCATTTTTGCACAATGCATAGCCATATCTTCTATACTTCTGCATTTCACACAGGTATGACACCCGCATAGACAATATCAACACATGTCCAAAGAATCCATACAACTCACTGTGTTGCACTTCCATACTTCCAATACTTTGAATAGTTTCCAAATGACACTTTATATTTGCAACCTGCCAAATAGAGCAGAACTTGCATTTGAATTCTTTTACTGTGTATGTAAATTTAGGATTACTTGGAACAAAAATGAACAATGACAGTTATCCTTCATGGAACATAAATGAACCATGGTAGCTATGTTATCACGTGTTCAAGGGCTTAAAATGCAGTATAATAGTAGAAGAAAATGATTGGAAAAATCCATATCTTCCACACTTCCACATTTCGCACAAGTATGACACTCGCACAAGCAAGGCTTGGTCTATTTTTAACACTTGTGTAGATAATAAATATATCCCACCGAGTTGTGGTACAACACTTCCATACTTCGAACACTTCAAATAATTTCCAAAGGAGACATTTTATTTGCAACCCTCCCAAGAGAGAAGAACTTGCATTATAATGGATTTCATGTGTATGTAAATTTAGGATCCATAGTAATGTGGACCAAGAAAAGTTGTTATAGTTTTTATCTATTTTCAATTCTATTTGGTTGTTAGTTTCATAAAAGTTATTGAGCTGGTGCATAGAAATATAAATTGTTTATTTTGAAATCCTGGGACCAAGGTTGTATTAATTTTTTTCTCAGCAAATCCATCAAACATATTACATGCAACAAAAATTAACTATGGAATATATCTTACCACATGTTCAAGGGTTTAAAATACACTAGAACAATAGAACAAAATGATTGGTTGAAGCCATATCTTCTGCACTTCCACATTTCACACAGATATGATGCCCACACAACCAAGATTGGTCTATTTTCAACACTTTGTGTGGAGAATTCATACAAACCACTGTGTCGTGTTGCCACACTTCCATACTTTGAATACTTCGAATAGTTTCCAAATGACACTTTCTATTTGCAACCTACCCAAGAGAGAAAAAGTTGCATTCTAATTGATTTCTAGTCTGTAAATTTAGGATTCATAGTAATATGGACCAAGAAAAGTTTTTTTAGTTTCTAAATATTTTTAGTTCTATTCAATTGGTGGTTGCATACAAGTTATTGAATTGGGGCATAGCAATATAAATTGTTTATTTTGAAATCTTGGCACCAAAGATATATTAAATTTTTTCTCTGCAAAGCCATCAAAGAGATTACCTGGAAGAGAAATGAACTATGGTAGCTATCTTATCATGTGTTCAAGGGTTTAAAATGCATTGGAACAATAAAACATATGATTGGTCGAATCCCATGGAAAAAAGAATGTAGAAAAAAATATGTTGTGTTGAGAAGAACTAGGAAAAAACATATCGATTGCTTGTATAGTTTTTCCACATTTGCAATCATTAAATTGAAGCTCGAAACTTTAGCACAAATTTTTTTCATAAATACATCTTAGTGAAATTGTGCAATCCACGATGTTTTTGGTTAGATATTTAAATTCTATATGAGTTTTCATATATGGGAAACAAATAACTTTTCATTTGGAACCTTATGTACATATATGTATACAATACACTACTGAATAAGAAATATTTCACTTAATGCAGTGATTAAACATCTTATTTCTTATTGAAGTTTTATTGCATTTGGTTCTATCTAGGTCAATTAGAAAATTATTATTAGTGTTTATTATCATACATGTATCATAGACACTATAAACATAGAAATATATTTAGTTGCACCAAAATTTCTTAGATTAATAGAAAGAACATTGATTATTCCATCATAGGTGACAAGCGAACAAATATACATGCACACATAAATATCTCGAAGAAAACTAGATACAATTGTGATTTCCTATGGAAGTATTGCACGACATTGCTTGATGCAGTAATTTCTAATGCTATGAACATATGCATATGGGGTTTGCAAACAACTTAAAAATTTTCAAAGATGTCAAAGTTGGAGGACAAATTTCATGTCAAGAACAATTCTGAAAACATCGAACATGATTTTTTTTTCCCAATTGCAATACAACCCTACCTAAAATATATATAAATATCACAATCTAATCATAACAACAATCTATATATACCTAGTTCGATGTTTTTGACACAATTTATTTTCAAAAAATCAATACAACGACAATGCAATCTTAATAATGGCCATTGAATACTTTGGAGTCAAAATACATATACAATGCAGATGCTATTGTTGCTATGAAAACTATATATATGATATGTACATACAATGTATATATTTCTATGCATTAGCATTTAGACCAACATTAAAAATAATTAAAGCAGTGTTCGAGTTTTTACACAAAGAAAGGGAAAACAAGACATAGAACTCATGGCAGATGTAGCATGACACTGATTTTGTTTAATGTCTATCCCATATGCAGAATGATGTTTCCCTTGTTCAAAGTAAATTTTCCATGCACTCGAAAATTGAATAGCATATAAACAAGACTTTGGATTTTTTTTGCAACTATATTTCATATATCATTTATGTTAAGTTAGGAAGCGAATCATCCAGTATAGGTTCCCTCGTAATGCATTGAGCATTGTTGTTTTCCATCATGCATGTAAGAAAACCCATGCAATGTTTGTATACAAAAGGGCATATTTGATTACAGCTTACACATTCAAACATTTCATTTTTTATTGAAGCAAATGCATGTGCAGAAAAAATGCAGATTGCACAGATAGGTTGAAAAGGAGTCGAATGTGCATTTGCTCCTATCAATGTACCTTGAATCTATTTATACAATACAAAATTTATTAATTTAAAAAATTGTGGGTGTGTGTGGGTGTGTGTGTGTGTGTTTCAATAATCTTGTATGCCAAAATTTGTGGATAGAGTTGTCAATCTATACTTACAATTTCTATTGAGACACCTAGTTTTTTCAGATCTTTGATTGTTTCTCTTGTGACTTGTGTTGTAACTGTGGACTTTGTTGCATGGAATCCATTTTCTTTTGCATGTCTTTTGGTTATAATTTTTAATAGCAAAGAGATAAATTTTCTTGTCTGCAATTGTCGTTCCAGTGAAGCAAAGAAATGTTCACATGTCTTAAACATCTACAGGTGATATATAGAATATTGTAATTGTTATATAATTTAACTTAATATATATTAACATATAATTGATAAAGAATTAACCATGGAAAATCATAATGTTCCTTGGTCATTTTTTTCCACTGTAGGTGCTCTATTGAGAAAATATTCTAAGTTACAAAGCTACATCATCGTATAGAAATTACAAAAAATAAGTAATATGAAGAACAATTTCCATAATTTGTGTTGCTAAATTGCACAATTTACATCTTTATATACATACCTTTCTAATTATTGCTATTGCACATAAATAGTTTCTTCAGTTGTCCCTGTTCTTGTTGCAATTATGCCTGTAACATTGGTTGCTTCAATTCTAGGTATTACTACTTTGCTTGAACTAAAAATAGCAATTTCCAAATTGCATAGGTTCCTACCACTATTTATTCACCATGTATAAAATAAATCACCTACAAAAATCTATGTATGTTTTTCTCACTATTATAGGAAAATCCCCCTGCAGACAGGTGAATTCCCTCTTGTATCCTAGACCTCTAAGATCAAGACAGAAAGGTGTTAACTTTGATCACTGACATCCCTTTAAATCTAGCTAAGCTAATCTATAGAGAAGAGGAAGAAGATGTGCCTTTTTATGACATTTGTCTTCACCCAGTCCAAGTTGAGCTCTGAAACCCAATCTCTTCAACAAGTCCTACAATCCAATCAAAGACAAAGCATGCTTCCTATTCTACTATGATTAGTTTGAAACTAGATCTATCCATTAAAGACAAGTTCATGTAGGTATACACAATCTTGAAGGAAACATGACAAGAACATGTATTAATGAGCACTCAATAGAGATACTTACAGACAATTGATGAAGCTGCAGCAGCCTCTTCCAACTCTCCTTGTCCAACCCCTTTCTCAAATGATCCACAAAAAAAATGACTATGCTTTCAATAATTATCTTCCTTATGAGATCATAAGTTTGATGCCTTCAATGTCCCCCCTCTTTCACCATGAGGAGGCCTCCTTATATAGGCTTGGAGAGGCCTAAACACATTAGAGATTCTTGGGATAGGTTGAGGATATTTCCCCATCAGTTGTGGATCCTCCCTAAGATCCAGCCTTGGCCTCAGATTCAAATCAAACTAACTTCAGAGATAAGGAGGATATTCCCCTAATTTCCTCAACATCATAACGCTCCCCCAAAATGGTGCACAAAGTGTTACAGTGCTCCCCCAAAGGAATTCAAGGATCACTAGTGCTCCCTGCTATTGGGTAGGGGAGAGCTTCCCTTCAAAAGTGATTTTCAAGTGGTGTTTCTCAAGGAAAAATCTTTGTACTCTTCGTCAAATGACAACTCCTTCTTTTAACCAGTCTCTCTTCAAGTGTTCTTGTGATGTTGTTCGAGACACGACATACGCAAGATGAAAGTATGATATTTGTGACATTTGTGACATTTGTGGCCAAAGTGAGACACTTGCGACACTAGTAATGAAGACAATAGGTCATCATTGAAGTGAGTAATTTTGATGTGTAATAGATTTCCCCCCAAAGTGTGAAGTTAGAATATGGAAACTGATGACTGAAGTACTTTGTAGAATTTTTCGAGCAAGGGTGTGGACTTGGAGAACCTGGTAGAAACTGCATACAACCATCAGACAAATGTTATGATATGTTTCAAACCCAAGGCATGCATACCTATGCTTGAGTGATAAAGACTTTCAAGGTATGGCCGCCATAAGATACATTGTGAATCCATAATTATATTAACAAAAAGGTATAGCCACCTAATATTCAATGTGAATCTATACTTCCATGACATGAACTGATCGTAGCCACGAAAAATACACAATGGATCTATGAGATGACAAGACATAGCCACGGACCAATACAAAGTGGATCTATGTGACATTATATGTGTCAATATTCAAGAGAAACTTTGTCGCAACCTGGGCAAAGTGCATATCAGAGTGATCACTCAACCCAGGGTCTTCTTACTGATCCCGATGCAATACGACTCTAACCATGTGAATTAGATGTTCTGATGTCGAACATGGAAAAACCACTTGATTACCGATCAATGAGGTAAATTGTTAACAAGTGTGAGGGAAATCACCATTGATGTCAATGATTCCCAAGGTACCCTAGTACATTCCAGCAAATGTGAATAAATGAGATGAATTCGAACATCTATGGAATCATCCAATCAAAGGTTAATGATGTAAACCCATTTTCGGAAGCGAGGAGGCCTGCCATTAAGGCATGCAGGTCCCAAGGTACTAACTATTTTCTAAGTCTAGTTCCTGAATAATGTGTTGAAGTCGATAGGAACATACTCGTCAAAGGACGGCTTTGATGTATCCCCCATCAACGACACAAAACTGACACAGAGATGTAAATTGGTGGATCAAAGGAACATGGACTGACAAGGGTATTGAAATAGGAAATTTGTGATGGTTGATTCTCGAGGCCGATACTTCCCTTGAACACTGAGGCACAACAACAGAAACATGGCATGGACCAAAACATGATGATGTAGTGGATACTATGACTTTCTTCAGGTGAACCAAAGGAATAAAAAAACTCAGAGGATTGGTTCAATGCAGAGGTTCAGCAGATTAAAATGTATGTAAAGACAAAGTGCCATGTTCAAGGGAGACCGTAAGAGTGACCTATGATGTTTTCAAAAACTACTTGGGTTGCCTCCTTCAAATTTTCCCCCCATCTAGATAGACAAGTACCTCTTTTTATTTTAATGAGCTCAAGGAGGATAACACATGATCGATATAACTCACCTTCAATAAGTCCCTCTTCTTTTGTTTAAAGAGTTAGAAGAAGTAAGGGTTCGGTCCCGTATGGATCCTTCAATGTATACTTTTTAACGAGTCCAGAGGATTTAAACTCGGGGATTTTTTATGTTTAGAGAGTTTGAAAAGAACTTAAAGACGACTCCATTGTTGTCCTTTTTCGTAATGTTAGTCTCGCGAGGCTGAAAAAGAGATAAATTATCTCTCGAAAGACGTCCTTTCAAAACCTTTTAACGAGTGGGAAAGGAAGCAAGGTCACTCGACAATATTTTCATGTTTAGAGAGTCTGAAAAGATCTTAAAGACGACTCTAGGGGGTTCATTTTTCATGTATCCATGCGAGTATGAAAAATAGATAAAAGTTTCCTCAGTGCGTTCTCATGTTTTTTCGAGTGTGAGAACGAACTAAGACCATGCTCGTTAATGCGACAAGATAAAAATCGAACAAAATTGCTCTGAAACCTGCCAATAATGATAAAAATGCATACCAAGGTATTAATGATACCTCCAAAATGATTTTCAAAAACCCAAAATAACTATGGTTTTAGCAAAAATGAAATCTATAATAGTAATATAGGGTAAAAAATGTCTTTTACCAACTCATTTGTGCCAAGACTTCTAGTAGTGGAGAATTTGACTTTGGAAGGAGATTCTTGGAATCATCAGTGGCAGAGCTGCAGTCATCCATTTCTTCCTCCGTCTGGATCAGGTTGGTCCTCTGCTTCTTCCAAACATTTTGCATGGTTTAAAATTCGTTTTTAGGTAAATTTTTTGCCTTAAAAATGATGCCCTCGAAGGCTCTAAGCACCAAAGAGGCTCGGCGCTCCCCTAAAGGGCTAGGGGGAGTGCTATTCAATTTTGTAATGCTCTGTTAAGCCTGTTGGGAGGGTGTTAGTGCTCTGTTCAGAGGATTAAGGGGGTACTGCCAAAAATTCACAAAACAAATGCCAAAAAGGGCTCGGCGCTCCTCTAACAAGCTAGGGGGAGCGCTAGTTGGAAAGTTAATTCTCTGGTAATCCCATTGGGGGAGAGATAGCACTCTGACCAAAGGCTTAAGAGGGAACTGGCATGAAAAAGATAAGCAAAGTGATTTTAAAGTTTGAATTACCCAAAAATTTGTTAATGTGGCATGACTAATGGTCTTTTGTTAACTATGGTTGCAAGTTATACTTGGCAAAAGACATGATCAAGTGGAAGGAGCGTGAGCATGAGCTCAATGATGTGGCTTCTTTGTGAAACACCTGATCAAGGGCCGCATTGAGGAATTGCAGTCTCTTCAAGCTTTTTAAGATGCAGAAAATGAAGAAGGAAGTTCTCCTCCTTGAGTACATGATCACGTTGTGGAACACTGCAGAATAGGGATTCCAAATTGGGACACAACTACTTACCATGGAGTTAGAGGATGTCTATTTCCTAACTGGCCTCTCCAAGAGAGGGGCCCCATTTATCTTATCTAGACAGAGGGCACTTCTAGTGCCTATAGAGGAATATATAGCCAATCATTGTATTCCAGGATCGAGATTGGTGGGAGGTAGGATTGCGATAAAATATGTTAGGGATCTACCTCTTCGATCTATTTTATTCGCCATCACGATTTTAGTAGGTAGCACCAACTCTCACTTGGTTTCGAGATCGCAAGTGGCTTATGCTTTATAGTGTATGGAGCCAACTGTATTTAACTAGAGCACATGATTCCTTCAAAATGTGAAGGAGCATATTTTGAGATGTAGGATGGGGGAAACAGAAGGATTTCGGATATGGTTTGTTTCTGGTTTCATTCTTCTTAGACTGTATTCCTCATATGCAACCATAGATTGCACTAGCAGTACGACCAGTGGGTGAACCACGTATGGAGCATTGGACAAGTCTGTCTCCAAGGCTGGGGACGGAGTCAGAGTTCAAATTTACAGGTGACTTATTTGCTTGGCTAAGACGCCAATTGATCATCATAGAGGAATTCCCATACACCAGAGTGGATTTTTGGGGTAGCATGGACCTAGTTCTTCCATATGGAATGGACTGGGACACGTTAGGTAAGAAACCAGAACAATCTTGTCAAGTGTTTTTTTTTATTTTAAAGTTTATATTATTTTTATGTGTACTTAGAAGAGTTTTTTAATAGATGTATTGTTTCATTACACAGACAGAGGAGCAACACATCCGGTGGATATGTCATCATTGGGGCATCATGGAGATGCTCAGATAGCAGTAGAGAATAAGGTAGTGGCAGGGGGTCTCCAGGAGGTTGAGAGAAACCTCCAAGGTCTCACAATGGGTGTCCCTCCTCTTAGGAGGTGGGATGTGCCCTTGCATCTACAGAGACATATAGTGGGAGTCCCTGAGAGTATTAAATCCCCATTGAGGCGAGTAGCCCATGCAGTAGTGTGCTACTCAGAGCACAACGTGATGCGAGAGGATTAGGACCTTCCTGATTTTTTTTGTATAGTCTGTATGACGATGTTATGGGTATGAGGACCCAAAATTTTGCCCTTCCATGTACTTTTTGATGAAACCAAACATTTTCTATCACGCAGTATATATATACATATCTGAGTTTTTGTAGTGCCAAATAATATTTTCAAATAATGATGTATATATGTGATGTGTTTAATTTACATGTGATGTATTTTATATGATTTATTTCTTTTATGAAACATCATCTATGTGCGAGATACCGATCCATGATGTAATTTGCTAGCAAATCCAAATTTGTATTAAGTCCTCTTGGTATGTGTCTGTTTTCGATAAATTTGAACATTCTTTCAAGACGACGAACTCGTAGGTGGAGACCCAACAGGATAGGATTGTGAATGGCGTAGATTGGATTAAGTTGACAGACCAAGAGTTGAGAGTCTAGGCTAATAATCATGCGAGATATACCTAGGCAAGAAGCTTTGGTTAAAAGTTCGATGACAACATGATATTCTGCCATGTTGTTAGTTGTTGATCCTAAGAAAATACCTCTTGAAATCACCAACTCATCAGAGTGGTAAATGACCCAAGCTACAGAAGCAATATTCTGGGTGTGTCAACTAGCACCATCCACAAACCTGACAAAAATAAGAAAGGAAGATGTCATCTACATACGCAATCACAAGACAAAGTATAAGCGGCTAAGAAAAAACTCGTACATGCAAGATAAAAAGAAACACAAAAACTAAAATACAATAGTTTACAAAGCATGCATGATATATTTTCTATGCATAGTAGTTCTTAAGGTAAAGCCCGTTTCGGGGCTCACCTAGGGAGATCCAGTTGTATTTAACTAGTTCGTAGGCGCCTCTATGTAAAACACGTTTCATGATGTAAGGACCATGCCACAGAGATTCTATCTTGCCTATTCCTAACTTATCATGAGTCTAGTCATAAAAAAGGACTAGGTCTCCTTCTGCAAAAGTAAGAGGGTGGATGGATTTGTCATACTGGCTCTTCATTCGCTTTTGATACATCTCGTTAGAAAGAGAAACATCACGACGTGTTTCATCCAACCTAGTTAGATATAGGAAACATTTTTCTTCAGCAGAAGTATGGGACAAGAGTTCTACTTTGAGTTTCAACGAGGGAATTTTTCACTCGATTGGTAATACGGCTTCTATGCCATATACTAACTAGAAAGGAGTGATTCCAGTAGCAGTTTTCACTGAGGTGCGGTCAGCCCAGAGAGAAGAGAAAAGTTGTAAGTGCCAAGATGTTTTGTTTTCCCCTGTCATACGTTGAATCATGGTTTTAAGGACTTTTTTGATAGCTTCAACTTGTTTATTTTCTTTAGGATAGTAAGGGGATAAGTTTTCATGGAGAAAACACAACTTGGCATGTAACTCACTCATCTTCTGGTTTTGAAAGTGTGAACCATAACCAGTGACAATGGCTTGTGGAACACCAAAGTGAGTGATGATGTGGTTGAAGATGAAAAGAGTTGCAGTACGACCATCATTCAGAAAGGTGGGCATAGCCTCAACCCATTTTGTGAAGAAATCAACGATGACGATGATATAACTGTGCCCCCGGGCTAAGGTAGGCTTACACTACATGAAATCAATGCCCCATTTTTCAAAGGGGCCGATGGCAACAACAGGATGTAGCAGAGCTGGGTGGGTGTGTGCCTTTTTATGAAAAACTTAGTAGGGTGGGCACTTTTTGACAACCTTGATACAATATTTGAATATGGAGGGCCAAAAGTAACCAGCACGCAAAATTTTCTGAGCTGTAGCCATCCCAGAAAGGTGACCTCCGCATGCTCCAAGGTGACATTCATTGAGAACATGTTCAACCTCTTCATGAGTCAAACAATGGCATAGGATAGTTTCGATACCACGATGATATAAAGTGTCACTGATGATAAGGTAATGTTGATAATGGTGACGAATACGACGACGTTCTTCACGGGAGATATTGGGCTAAAAACATTGGGTTTGAAGATATACGAGGATATCTCCATACCAAGGATCGGACGTGCTGATGAGGAACAAAGTTTCATCGGGGAGAGAATCTTTGGGCTTAGTATCTTCATCAGCATGGGGAAGGTCGCAGATAAGTTCCACAAACACCAAGGATTTTTTAGCTTTGGACTTAGCAAACTCAAGATCGAATTCCTCAAGGATGACGATCCATTTGGAATGTTTTCCCCCAACAACTTGACATGTCAGAATATGATACATGGGGTTTGAGTTTGTGATAATTGTGGTGGTGCGTAGCAAGATGTAATGGCAAAATCTCTGGACAACAATGACAGCTACCAGAGACAACTTTTGAACATGCGAATATCAGAGTTTGGGATCGAAAAGACTTTTGCTCAGATAGTATATCACATGTTCGTCACCATTAGGGTCCTCTTGAACTAACACCATAGCAATAGTGGAAGTATAGGATGCTAAGTAAAGGATATAGTCCTTCGTATAATTCAGAGGATGCAAGATAGGTGCGCTGGTCAATGCATGCTTAAGACCATCAAAAGATCGTTGAGCAGTGTCTTTCTGCAACAATCGCATAAATCCTTTGGTAATCTCAACGTAGTTACATATAAAACGGCGAAGAAAATTTTATTTCCCCTACAAACTTTGGATTTGGGTCAAGTTATTAGGTGGAGGTAAAGAAAGAATAGATTTAATCTTTAAGGGATCCACCCGAATCCCATCTTTGGAGACAACAAAACTGAGGAGTCGACCTGATTCGACAACAAAGATACACTTGTGTGGGTTCAAACGAATACAGTAGAACTGACATCGAAGAAAAATAGCCCATAGATGACCAATATGGTATGATCGACTAGATGAATGGGTAGGTAAATCATTGAGGTAAGGTTCCACAATATGTTTGATATCGTGGAAAGCATATGACATGGCCCGCTGGAATGTAGCACCATTGTTTTTGAGACCAACTGGTAGTTTGTGATAGGAGAAAGTTCCCCATGGGAAAATGAAGGTTTTCTTATACTGATCAGTGGGTAAAATGTCAATCTGGTTGTAACCTGAGAAACCATCCATGAAAGAGAAAATCACGCTACCAGTGCAATTATGAGTGATCTGGTCGATGAAGGGTGTAGGGTAATTGTCTTTCGAACAAGTCTTATTGAGATCTCTATAATCAATGTAGACACAAATCTTCCCTTGCTTCTTAGTGACCTGAACAATGTTAGAAACCCTGCTGTCAAGGGGATAGGATATATGAAGCCAGATTTCAATAGTTTCTCAATTTGTTCCTTTATAGTCATGGTTTTCTTGGGATGAACCGGGCGGAGTTTCTGTCGAACAGGTTTAACACTTGGGTAAGTTTTAATTTCATGCACAACGATTGATGGGTCGATCCCTGCATTTCTTCGTAGCTCCAAGTGAAGACATCATGAAATTATTTAAATAAGGTGGTGTAAGAAACCACCTCCTCGGGCGAACAATTAGCACCGAGATTAATATTTTCCATGACACATTCTTTGATCAAAATATCAATAACGACCATAGAATAAATGTTTCCTAAATTCCCCTCAGAAATAATATCCTGGGTAAGTATAGGATATTGTGGAGAATCAACAACATCGAGGGTAAAGATAGAGTGTATATCTTCCTGGATTTCTTTGAGAGGTGGAAGAAAAGAATATCGATGGTGGTTATCATCCCAGGGTACTTTGTTAATGCTAAGCATTTCCAGAATGGATTTGTCGAAAAATATGGGAAATGTAATAAAAAACAGAGGACAAATGGTTCAACCAAGATGGCATCGAGTAGGTGACGAGTGCCAATAGATGTTGGTCATCCGAGGAGAGAGATGTGGATTGAATAGAAACATATGAAGCCTCGGTTGGACTAAGTGGCATGGTGTCACCTAGTGCATTGAATGCTATAGGACTAGGTACAATCCAAGGATCAGATGATTCCAAAGAATGATAAGTCGTAGTCAAAATCATATTGACTGTGGAAATATGATGTGTGGTAGGAGGAAGCGGTGCAGGGAAGGTACCCATAAGGGTGGAATATTTTAACAATCCTACACCAACACTTTCATATGTGATCTTGTGATATCCCAAGAAAGGAATATTGTTGGTAGCGAGAGTGTGAGCGTCGGGTGTACAGAAATCTAACTGATCAATAGTGACAATTTTTCCTTGATGAGGAAATTGTACACATCGAAACACCGATGAAGCAACGATAGTCATAGCATAAAATCAACTTCTTCCCAGTAACAAGTTTTAATCGATGGGAGCATCAACCACCTCGACGTCAACAAAGATGGTTTTGCCACCCAACTGAATGGCTAAGGACTGCAAGAGTCTGTGAGGATGAAAACCTCGCCCATCGAATGCGCGCAACATCGTAGGGAATTTGTTAAGTGCAGGTGATTTTAAGCCTTTCCAACAAGCTAAAAACATGACACAAGTAGAGGCTCCCTCGTCCAAGATAGTACGGTGAATTTGTTGATTGTGAACAAAAACATCAATTTGAAAAGCAAGTTAGTGAGAGAGTCGAGACTTAAAATTGTCCAAGTTAAACATGATATTGTTGAATGAATCAGGATCAAAAGCACCAATAGCAGCCAAGAGCATTCTATGTTGACTTGGGTAGTGTTGTAGAACTTTCAATGCAGACATAGCACATGGTGCTTGAGCCAAATATTCAACAATGTTGTAGTTTTGGGCAGCACATGAACTAGGATTAAAAGTGGATTTACTAATAGTGCTCTTGGGAGGGCATAATATAGAGTCAAACGTAGGTTTCTCTATCTGAAGTGATCTAGACAGAGGAATAATAGATGGAGGACTAACAGAGGATGGTGATGGATCCAGTAAAGTACCGTTAATGACCTTTTCTTTTTCAGGTTTAGTTGTCGTGTCGTATGTCGTAGAGAGAGTGGTTAAATCAATCCCATTGAACATATAAATATGGGCACTTGTCAAGGCTTCATCATGAGGAGGGTGGCTAGAACTAACCCTTGGAGAGAAGATTTAAGAAACCATGGATTGTTGCTGAGGAAAAACTTGTGTCAACACAACGGGTTGGGAATTCCCTTTGAAAAGTTTTGCCACTTCATCGCAATGTGGACAGCCTCGAGTGTAATGATTTTCACCACAAATAAGACATGGGAATTTCATTTTCCACTGTGGTTTCTTTTCGGTAGCAGGTGTTGGAGTTTGAGTTTTGGGTTGTTCATTGTTATTACTCTTTTTTGGTTTATTTTTTGTCTTCTTCTTACTTCTGGATTTTTTTGAAAGGGAAGACTGAACTACATTCACCTCAGAGACTTGATTTTGGGGGGAGGGAGAGGAGAGTGAGGTCAAACTGGGAGCGGGTGCCAAAGCAGATTGATTTGCAGTTCCAGTCGACTGGAAAACAGATTGGGTTTTGACAGAGCCGATAACTCCATTCGCATGTGACGTGGATGAAGGTTTAGATGGATCAGTAGTGGCATGGATAGCATTTGGGATCAACTCATGAAAAGTACCATATTGTGAGTAAACCAAATCTAATTACTGAGCCCAGGCAATGGCTTCTTCCTTCATGACTACACCACCCATGGCGACATCATGAGCAATCTAGGGTAAAAGGGATTTGGTAAACCATTCTGCCAATAACCGGTCAGGAATGATTACTTTGATAAACCTTCGTCGTTGTCTCCACTCATGAATATGATCAGAGATATGCATAGAGTTAGTCTGACAAAGGGAGGTCAAGAGTTCGGTACCCGTCTCGTATCGAATGGGTAGTTTAAAGTGCGTGAAAAAGGACATGGAAAGGGAGTTGAAATCTTGGAAAGAACCACGTGGAAGTTCAATATACCACTTGGTTGCAGAGCCCGTAAGTGTTTTATCAAAAAGACATAAATGTATAGAATCATCCATTAAGGAGTTTGATGAACACCATAAATGGAAATTCATCACATGGTTATTTGGGTCTTCTCCAGGTTTACTGTCAAATTTTGGAATATCGGAAGGTAATTTAGCAGGAATCACTGGCCAAAAGGGATAATGTAGTATAGGATCATTGGTCAACAAAGACAAGTCTTGGAGATCCAGAGTAGCAAGGAAGGGTAGTTGTCGGTTAACCTGAGGGTGATACTGGTGTGGCATAGGGATACCAGTAGGGTCGTAGACTGGGTTAGGTGGATAATTGTATCCAGTAGGTCCTCCTATATACGGTTGTTGTTGATCAGGATAAATAGGTTTTGATGATGGTTGTGAAGCATTTGCAAGTGAAGGATAACCCAATGGGTTCTAAGGATTGTAAGTCGGATGATTTATTTTCCCATAAGGGGGATAAACATTTTGTCCATGAGGAGGATACACATTAGTCCCCTGGAAAAGATAAGTTTTTTTTTTCCTTGAGGATGTTGTCCCCCATAGAATTGTGGATTTCCTGGGAAAGGAATGTTCCAAGGATTTTGTGTCGCATTTTGTCCATACAATGGGTTATGGAGTCCAGTTTGAGGTTGCCCCCCAAGCTGAGGTTGTGTCCCGATTTGAGGTTGACTCCCAAATTGAGGTTTCCCCCCAGCGTGAGGTTGAGTGCCTAGAGGGATCTAGAAACCAGAAGTGAATGAATGATCGGTGCCTCCAACTGGATTAGAGCCACCAAGACTAGCTCCTCCAAATAAAGGTGTAGGTATAGAACCAACAACAATGTTATATCCAGGAGGAACAAAAAGTCCAGAAACTCCAGGTGTAACCTGGGTAGTGTTGGAAATGGAAGGATTCAGAGCTCTGTACCCAAGTGGAATTGACAGATTTGGTCTAAGTGGTGTTCCAATTGGAGCTTGGAACGATGTCACATTACTGGAATGGATAGTATAATGTGCCACCTGGATAGTACGGTTCGAGTGAGAACCAATCAACAATTGGTTTTCAACGGTGATGACATTACTAGTCGTACCAGTAAAATGGTCTAAATGTACCGTATAACTAACAGATGTCTCAGGCACTTATAATTCCATAGGTCAATCAGGACTCGCTCCTAGGTTACCATACAAATCACTTACTATCAAATGGATAGAACTAAAACCAGTGGTTCCAACAGTATGAGTCGGGGTCCTAAATGATTCCCCTTGGAAAAGTGGATCCTCTACTCCATATCCTATGTTAGGTACTTCAAAATTTTCGTCGACAACAATGTCTCCTGATGAGTTCATCCGAAGAATACGTGGATTTCATACAACACTTAAAGTCGGATTGATGGGGAGGTGGAAAGCCTCTAAAGAGTCTGAAACAATTCAAAATTGTTCCAAAGAGTGTGTGCTCCCAAACTCAGAATCTAGTTCATTATGAGCCTCTGAAGGGCCTTCCGATGAGTTGGGAAGCAAAGGTAGATAACCTTTCGGATCTTCTGGGGGTAACCCTTTCATCCTACGTGAATGATGAAGGCCGATGTTTCTTGAGATAAGTAACGAACGAAAAAATAAATCTATGGCTGACTAACAAAAAGAAACAGCATACACTAATAAAATCTGGGAATCAAACCAAGCAAACAAAACCTTCTCTCGATCACCGTACTAGTTGGTGATGAAATCCAATGTCGCGTGACCAATTCAAGAAGGGGCTAGGATATTAGCGGGTGGAACATTTACTATGGCGACTTTCTTAATGGACTTACGCCTTGGTGCAATATTCCACGCAGTAATTTTAGATTTTCCCTCCAACGAGCCCGAGAGAGTTTGACCACTGTATGTTCCAGGTACAATGAAGACTTCCCTTCACCGTCACCTTGTGTAGAGACCCTAAAGATTATGGATACTAAGGAAACCAACTTGCAATCAACCCCTGGTCGGGTACAGTCGATAGTCTAGTCTGAACGTATGGGCAGGATAACAAATCTGAAATCCTTCGAGAAAACTGAGGACAAGTGGACTGGTAGAACTCCAGAGGACCTCGAACAGATTCGGAATTCACGAATCACCAAGACCAAATGAAGACAGTTGAGCCTCAAGAAGAACCCCCAATATACGATCTGACTACTATGAATTATTGAACCAAGGAGGGATAATCTCCATAGCTCTCCTGAACGTGACCTCATGCGTAACCCCTGTGTGAGAGGGGGATCCCAGAAAGCTTATACGAAAATTGGATTTTCTCTCCCTATCGCAAGATGATAATGTTTGTTTTAATAATTTGGAGAGTTGTACTCACAGCCTAATCCAAAGCACTAATCCTAGTCTAATGTTGGTGGAAGATTCTAAAAAAAAAATGTTCTAGATCGATTTTAATTAACGTTGATTTTTGTGGTTGTTCTTTACTCAGAGGCATATGAGAGTGAAACTAATGAAATTATGACTCAATTCCCAAAAAATGCATAAGAAATGATAAGTAGTCTTTTCTTTCAATGAATGTCTATTTAAGGGAAGGAGAAAGAAATTTCCTTTCATTGTCAAACACTAAGATGCAATAACCTCATGCAATTGTTCTCAATCAAGAATCCAATATAATGCTAAAATATTCAGAAATTGGTTCCAATATCCAAAAACTAATCGTGAAAATATATCCTTTTGTTTAAATGTGAATGATAATCAACTTGATGTAAAGCTTCTTATGTAAATCAGACTTCAAGATCTATGATATTTAAGCAATTGAAAGAAAACTTCACATAAACAAAACACACTCTCGTTATGATAAAAAAAGAAACAAAAATAAAACCAAATTTGCAAAAAGAAAACCAAAAATTCAAACAGGAAGAAATGCTTGGACAAAATACCTCAAAGAAAAAAATGGAACAGTGGATAGATCTTTGAATTTCCTTACAACATCTTTCATACAATCAGATAAATGAAAAAACATAAGATCGACTCCAAATCTCAAAGAAGAAGAGTGATTCATAGTAAGGAAGAGAGACGTAAAAAATCCAATCAAAACATCATAAATTCTTAGAAATCAAATGGTTGGAGGCTAAAACAAAGACACACTGAGATAGTTATCACCCTGAGCAGATGAATCAGCAAAAAACTACACTCATAGATGAATTCCCAAAAGAGTTTTTAGTAGAAAAAGACCAGCGCTCCGGTGTCAAGGGCACCAGAGAATTGCATTGCTCTATGGGATCCTGCAAGGGAGCGCTAGCGCTATGGATGTAGAGTCAAGGGAGCATTATCCTCTGACAACAACAGAAACTTTCCCAGAACTCAAAAAACTCAAGAAAATTCTGAGATTCAGTGTGTATGGGATGAATCCAAGAGACAACAACACATATAAGAGCCAGAAACACAACATGAATAAGATCTAAAGGTGAGCAAAGGCCAAAAAAATACCAAAGAAGGAAACCAAAACTGAAAGCTTTGGTCCCCAGTGGAGTCACCAATTTCTGTTACAGGAAAATCCCCCTGCAGATAGGTGAATTCCCTCTTGTATCCTATACCTCTAAGATCAAGACAGAAAGGTGCTAATTTTGATCACTGACATCCCTTTAAACCTAGCTAAGCTAATCTATAAAGAAGAGGAAGAAGGTGTACCTTTTAACGATTTTTGTCTTCGCCCAGTCCAAGTTGAGCTCTGATCCCCAAGCTCTTTGACAAGTCCTACAATCTAATCAAAGACAAAGCATGCTTCCTATTCTACTATGATTAGATTGAAACTATATCTATCCATTAAAGACAAGTTCATGTAGGTATACACAATCTTGAAGGAAACAGGCCAAGCACATTTATTAATGATAACTCAATAGAGATACTTACAGACAATTGATGAAGTTGCAGCAACCTCTTCCAGCTCTCCTTGTCCAACCCCTTGCTCAAATGATCCACAAACAAAATGACTATGCTTTCACTGATTATCTCCCTTATGAGATCATAAGTTTGATTCCTTCAATGCCCCCCCTCTTTCACCATGAGGAGGCCTCCTTATATAGGCTTGGAGAGGCCTAACCACCTTAGAGATTCTCGGTATAGGTTGAGGATCTTTCTCCATCAGTTGTGGATCCTCCCTAAGATCCAACCTTGACCTCATATTAAAATCAAACTAACTTCAGAGATAAGGGGGATCTTCCCCTGATTTCCTCAGCAGCATAACGCTCCCCCAAAATGTTGCACAAATCATTGCAATGCTCCCCCAAAGGAAGTCAAGGAGTGCTAGCGCTCCCTGCTAGTGGGTAGGGGAGTGCTGCCCTTCAAAAGTGATTTTCAAGTGGTCTTTCTCAAGGCAAAAGCTTTGTACTCTTCGTCAAATGACATCTCCTTCTTTTAACCAGTCTCTGAGGATGTCTTCAAGTGTTCTTGTGATGTTGTTCGAGACATGACATAGGAAAGATGACAGTATGATATTTGTGACATTTGCGACATTTGTGGCCAATGTGTGACACTTGCAACACTAGTAATGATGACAATAGGTCATCATTGAAGTGAGTAATTTTGATGTGTAACACTCACCATCAGAATGTTTAGACGGAAAAAAATAGCTTATGGATATTTTCCTTTGACTTTGTTGTTGGGTCGATGTTTGCAATGGATGATTAGCAATACTTCCATGACTGGTCAAACTTCTCTTGCTTCCAGCATCAAATAGTGAGTGCCAAGCACATACAGTATATTATATACTATGTTTACATTGACACATGCTCTTTTTATTTTTTTACCCCACTTTTTTTTCACGCCAAATGCATATTAACCATTCAATATACAAAATTACACTATACACCACACAATACATAATATTGCAAAACTATATCCGATTAAGTAGTAGAAACAGAAAGCATAGCAGGATTCTAATATTCAACACAACATATTATAGCCATGATATTTAAAGTTTTTATATCACAACAAATTCCTCAAAGTACCCAAGAAATTGTCAATGCATTGAGTAACTCCATTTCGCTTTGTACACATTAGTAAAGTAGGAGAAACGAGATCAATGACACTGAAGCGTCAACAACTCAAAGAAATTATGGATGCAAGACTGCCACATGGATACTTTGAAAAACATAGGTCCAATTCATTGTTGAGTCCCAAAGAATTGCATGATCCACTCTAGAATAAAACCAACTTAGCACATAGAGTAGATAGTGAAGAACATTATAGGTACAATTGCAGATCCATTAGCAGGACGGGACCTGCACTGGCCACACATGAGAACAAGACTAGTTGACAGGTCGAAATATTTGGAAAATATCATCCAACAGGTGAAGTTATGGAAATCACATAGGACAGAGGACACGACAACACGCTCACACGGGAAATCCAAGGGCTAGATAATGTTTTGCAACAATGAAGCATCAAGCAATATGATCCAACCAGATCACATAACTATAGTGGAGGCGGAAAGTTACGACGCCACACTGTGAAAGGCCCATTAGTAGTACGACAAATCATTGCCATTAGACACATCATTAAAAGAACCTAGATCCAAATTCCAACGCATCATTTCAGGAACATCAATGCATGGAGCTGACCAAAAAATGGGAACATCTCAGTACCAATTTATAATTGTCTTCCCATCTATTTATACCACTCACTAGGACCATAGTATTCACACCCAACCTCCATTTCTCCACAAATAAATTCCCCATCAACTGTCAATTTAGTAGTTTCAATAGTCATTCAATCATCAATTCCATTTATCCGAGGAATTCTAGTTCCATCGCACAGTCCCCGCATTATGGATTTTTCTAGCACATATGTGATTTTGTACATTTCCCAGTTTATGCTAACAAATTACAATCTAAAGTTTTCATTCTCATTGTTGGTCCTAAGGTATGCACCTGACTACTAAAGGGTAGAGCTAGGCCACCTCAAGTTTTTGAATGGATTGATTTTGATAAGTTAGGTTTGTTGGTCAGCTAATGAAAAGGATTTTCAAGGTTAGAAACCTAGTTGGACTGGCCAAACAATATGACTGCAGGTTCCCCTTAGCTAATGGTATGCATTTTGATGAATATGTAAGTATATGGAAATATAAACAAAGGAAACACAACAAGCAATACAATGAGTTACCTGTTGTGTGAGATTTTAGACTCAAAATAATATTTCAAGACCTAAACAAATATCCAGATACAAATAATCCAACAGATTGAAAAATAATTGATCCTTTTACTAAAGCAATAGTTGATTAAAAAGTTGCATAACAACAAAAAGATTAATTAAAAGAGTAGTTGAAAGGAAGAAGAAAATGCACATTGCACACATTCCAAATTTGCATCCAAGACAATATTAAAAATAAATAAATACTTGAGCAAGAAAACACAAACTGTCATCAAGATATATATTCAACAAGTAGAGAGATTTACTATCATAAGTTTGAGGTCCAGCCAAATTTTGATGCTTGAATCTTTCACTAAAAATTGAACCCTCCTTCATTACAAAATTTGTCTATTTAGCATTGTTGCAAAGGGTTTCGACCATCTTGAAAACAAAAGTTTAACTCTGCATAACAACCTGAAAACGTCTCTTTGACTCAAGTGTATTCAATTGGGAATATAGTCATGACATACTTTAAACTTAACCTTAACAAAACAAATGTGGTTCATATAAAAAAAAAATGACAATTACTTATTATACTTGACAGTATTGTCTTGAACTTAGAACAACTAGACTTCTAAAAGTGAAAACTATAACTAATGTTTATGCTAAAGTAAAAGAATCCTTAAAAAAAACTTTGACAAATGTGACTGGCAAGAATTGTATCTGAATACCCATGTGCACTCCAGCTGGAGACTAAACTGGGAGATAGATTGATTAGCTGGCATTATCCTCGGGCGGCTTCTTCCTCAACAACAATAGTCTTCTTCAAATTATCTCCTTCAAGAAGAAGCATATTTTCTTATGCTTTCTTTGTAGCTTCTGGTACTTCTTTTGTAACTTAGAATATTGCTTTTCTAGATCTAGGTTATGTCACTGTAAAGTCTAAATTTGTTGTTTCAATGTTTTGACCTGGTGGTTGTTATTTATACCTTCATCAACTTCCACCTTTGGCTTAATTAAAATATTCTTCTTACCTCTATCTTTTAGCCCCTCCTCTTCATCCATGGAATATTTATTGTGATCAGCTGACAATTTGATTTTTCTGAACCTCATTTCATACATGTGTATTACTTCAGACCCTCTATCATGTGCTTCTTTCATAGACCCTTGCATTTATGATATATTGGCTTTGATCTCTGGTTTTGTGTCATTTGAAAGTTGCTTGGAGGGTAACCCTGTATTTGGGGAAATGTCATCAGAGTCTTTCTGAGTATATGGGCCGAAGTCCCCTACATCTTGTTGTAAACTTGAATCTACAAGGTATTCTATTTTTTAAAGTTGCAAATTGTACCCCTGAAGCTTCACCCTTACTGAATTTCAACTTTTCTTTATCCCCAGTCATTTTCGTCAATGTATGGACTTCCATTTCTTCCATGTTGGAAAATCTAGAGCTGTCCTCATTTTCAATTATGATTGGCTAGGGGTATTTCAATGATGGGTTAAAAAGTGCCTTAGAATTCAGTCTTAACTTATTAGTAATCCTGGTTTTTATTTTGGGCTTACTAGGTATTCCAGGGCATTGGTTCCCTTTCCTCTTTCTTTTTTTCTTATCTTCAGGGTACTCGTTAATCAAGGTTTCTATGGGAACAAATTTTGCATTAGCAATTTCAGGACTGTGTTGTTTAGATCTCATTTTTCCCCTCATTTTTGTCTTGGGCATTTTACCCTACTGCATGGTGGGAGTCGCTTGTTCATCTCCAGAGTGGCTCAGTGACAATGGGCCCTGTGGGGTATCTTGTGCATGTTGCTACTTGATAGAAACTTTGCTACCTTCATTTCCTCTTTGTTTTGCGGTGGAAGATCTCAGCTACATTCGAGGGGTTTCCTCCTTCACTGGGGTGGTTGATTTGTTTCTTTTGGATTGGGTACCCTTCATTTTGGAGGCATTTTTCTTGTTTGTTGTTTGTTGGGTAGCCTTTGATGAGCCATCGATTTCAGGGGAAACCCTCCCTTATGGATTATCTTCTTCCTTTTCACCCTCAAACTGTGGATCGGGTTGTTGTTCCTACTCATGTAAACCTACAGATTGTAAAAAGTAGTCCCAAGGCATCTCAATTCCTCCCAAAGAGAAAAGGACCCGAATTTTTATCAAACCCTGGTGATACAAGATCTTGTGGGTAGACTCAGGGTTTCTTTGAACCCTTCTGGCCATTTTAGTTAAACTCTTGAGTAAATAAAAAGGAAAATTAAATTCCTTATCCTCGCTCAGGTGCATGAGAAATTGAAGGTGGTAACAATGCACAATTGAAAGTTAGCCCTCAACTGTGATGTACCTATGGACTATTATGAGGGTACCCTTCCATTCCTCCTTTATCCATGTGATGTTAATTCCCTGGCTCCAGTCAGGGTTTTGGTGCTTTGACACCAAGAATTTATTGGAGAGTTATGGGGGTAATTTACCTTTCTTAAACCATCTTTCTCCGCAGATCGAGAGAGCACAGGTTGCTTCGATGAAATTATATGTAATGTGGATACACGTGTCCACGAGTTGGGTTTGGAATTCGTCGAAAGTTTGTGCAAAAAACAGGGCCACACATGTGTAGTGTCCCTCAAAGGAACAAATAAATTCATACCATTCTGCCTTGACAAATAGATCTCTGATTTTCGGGACAACTTCGAACATCTTAAGCCCTTGTGGCTCTGCTCTATTCAACTTCCAACGGTCTCGGGGAGAAACCATTTTGTGTTGACCACCTCTACTACAAACAATGAGCTAAATGTGAACGTTAATCTGATGAAATTTAACACCTATAGTTATAATTCCCTGTAAACATGTGATGATGAGAATTGGAGGTGCAGCTTGCACGATCTTAACACAAACTATGAAATGATGAGCTCGAAGGTAACCTTTCATGAACTTGAGTTCCCATGAGAATGAATACACATGTAGGCTCCAACACAACATTTTCAAACATTTAAAAAAATTCTGAACGTTTAAATTAATTAAACAAAACACTTTCCTATTGTTTGCAAGAACATGCATGTTCTTGCAATCAATGCTTTTATGCATAAGAAATGCTTGGTCAACCTGTTATAAGCCCACTAATGATAAATTCAAGATGACATGTGTTATTAACTCAAACCAGAACATGCAATAACCTTCCAAGAAAGCAAGAAAATGGTGTAAAGCCAATAGAAGGGTGAGAACAACTCAAACTGACTCATTATACCATGGAAAAGAAACTGAACACAAATTAGGATTACAGATCTATAGGCTAATGGAAGGAAAGAGAAGAGGTGCAGACCTAGGTTTTAACATTGGCTCCAACCGAGGATAGCACTTCCATGTGAAGTGCTAAGAATAGTAGACTAGGGTGCCTTACTTCTCAAAATACACCCCACTTGTTGGTAACTACCTCTATTTTTGTCTACCAACCATGCTATATGTCTTATTTCAATCTGAAACTTAAAACTGTAGCTACACCCAAGTGCCTTTGTTGGGATATGGAGTCTTTATTAAAAAAAAAACTATCAAATCCAAATGAAAATGAAAAACAACTATGGTACAGGATGGACCACCCTTGGTCCATTAAGAAAAATAATATTTCAGGAAGCGCCCATTAACTGGGCCTCCAAAGATCTCAATATCATATAGGTTTTGCAATATGAATGTATTATTATCCAGAACCTTGACCACTTTGAATGGACCAAACCAAATATTATCGAACTTATCATGCTTAGGCTTGTCCTCCCTCCCAGCATCCCACCTCAAGACCAGGTCTCCTTCTTGAAATATTTCCTTTTTGGTTTTCCTGCCAAAGGATTACTTGACCTTTCTCTGGCATGCCTTAGTTCCCTGATTCAATGATTCTCTCTTTTGTTGTACTTCAATAATCTGAAAATTTCTTCTCTGGATGTCATTAGGTTCCTCCACTTCCTCTTGTAAAAATTTTAAGACCGGTAGACCAAGTTGAGTGGGAAAGACAACATCTACCCCATAAACTAGCTTAAATGGGGAGGTTCCCAATGACTTCTTGGTGTTTATCATGTCATTCCACATGGAATATTTATGCTTAGAGTCCCAAGATTTTTTGTTTTCAACTGGAAACTTCTTTATGATCCTGATGAGGGTCTTGTTTGATGACTCAGCCAACGCATTTCCCTCTGGGTAATAGGGTGTAGAATGCATTAGGACAATGCTGTAAATCCCACATAAGTCATTTGTGGCCTTGGACTTGAATGCTTGGGAATTGTCTGTTAATAACTTTCTGGGGCAACCAAACCTGGCAAATATGTTGGTCTCCAAGAAATTTATGATCACCTTGTCAATAGCATTCATGATGAGCACAGCTTCAATCCACTTAATGAAGTAGTCAATGGCAGTAAGAATCCAATTATGTTATCCACTGGAGGGTGGGTTTATCTCACCTATAAAGTCCAGTCCCTATTGTTGAAAGGGACCACTAGCAGTAATGGGCTTTAGGGGTAGTGAGAGAAATTTATGTTTTCCAACAAATTTATGACATTCTTCACAATATCTGACTGTGGAAAACGCATCAAAGAAGATGGTGGGCCAGTAGTATCTGGCCCTCAAAATCTTGAGGTTTGTAGATTTCCAATGATGGTTTCCTCCACAAGGCCCTCTTTGCATATCTTTTATGACCTGTTTAGACTCATCCTCATCTAGAAATTTTAGCAAAATACTAGCACGATCTCTCTAATACAAATTCTGGTTTATGATGCGGAATTTTACACGATCTCTCTAATACAAATTCTGGTTTATGATGCGGAATTTTACAACTTTCAATTTAAGAGACCTAGCCTTAGATTTTTCCAATTATGGTGGAAATTCTAGGTGCTACAAAAAGTACACAACATCTATATACCAGGGTGAAAGGGAGTAATGATCAAATACCTGCATGCTATCCTTTCCAAACTGCATCATGGAGGCATCTGATTGGATAAAAGTATGGTGTAATTACAGTGCTTTGCAGTTTGAATCTGATAACAATTTTGCAAGGCCTTGCCCCTTAATCAGCTTAGTGGGATTTATGTGTGGGTCATACTCTAAAAATTTGACAATCCACTTGCCCCTCTTCCCCTCATTGTCTAGATGAACAATAATTTCCTTCACATTGTTGCTAGGAACATAGGCTATTATGTTGGATTGCAGGACATACACCCTAAAGGCCTTCAAAGCTTTGACCAATGCATAGGCTTGCTTCTCCAATATATCATATTTCAGTTCAACATCCTGCATCACTTTACTGAAGAAGGCAACGGGTTTTTCATGCCCTTCTTCATTATTTTATAGCAATTCAACAACAATAGTTTCCTCGAAGGAAAAGGAAAAAATGAGGAATTCTTTGGAATAGTCTGGACTGACCAACACAAGGGCTTCAACCAAAGCTTGCTTAATCCTATGGAAGCATGATTTGGCCTCTAGTGACCATTTGATGCAGCATATTGCTTCAGCATGTAAGTAATAGGTCTTATGATTTCAACAAAATTTGTCACGAAGCGCCTTAAAAAAATCAATTTACCTATGAAAGATTGGATAGCCTTCTTATTCCTAGGGATGTCAATTTTATGGATAGCATCAACTCTCTCGGGGTCTATTTTTATTCCCCCTATTGATATAATGTGACCTAAGATTTTTCCTTCTAACATAGAAAAATGGGACTTTTTGGGATTCAAAGAGATTCCACACCTTCTGCATTTTTGAAAAATCTGCTCTAGGTGTTATAGATGTTCATCATTAGATTTTGAGAAGATGGTGATGTCATTCGGGTATATAACCATGAAATTTTTCTTTTCACTCACAAATGAAATGTCCATGACCCTCTGGAAGGTGGCCCATGTATTCATCAAACCGAAGGCCATTTTGTCATACATGAATGTGCCCCATGAGGTGGTGAAGGTTGTTGTCTCTTTGTCTTCTTCAAGCACTGTTATCTGGTTATATCCAGAATATCCATCCATCATGGAAATTCTATGGTTACCTACTACCCTTTACAAAATACGGTCCATCTTGGGAAAAGGATAGTTGTCTTTTAGAGAACACATGTTCAGGTTCCTGAAGTCAACACAAAAATGTATTTCTCCACTCTTCTTCCTATCAGGAACCAAGTTGGCCACCCAATATGAGTACCTCAAGGGAACAATGATTTTGGCAGCAAGTATTCATTTCAATTCTTTTTCAATAATAAACATTAGCAGAAGATTGAATTGTATAATTTTTTTCCTGAATGGATTTGAGCCCGCCTTTAGAGGGATCTTGTGTTGAATGATGCCAGTTTCAAAGGTCTTCAAGTCCTCATAATACCAATGCAAAAATATCAGCAAACTTTTCATGAGGCTGACATACCTATTTCCTTGCTCCTCTGGTAGTGCCTTGGATATTTTGACTACTTTGGGATTTGCATTTGTCCCAATGTTGCAGTCCATTACTTCTTGTTACTGATTTTTCATGGAAGCTTCCTTGGAGACATCATTGTTGTCAAACAACCTTTCTAGTGGCACTAAGCCTCTTGGTATATGATTTGTCTTGAGTTCTACAATGTTGTGGCCAACCACCTTATTCAGAAAATGAGGTATTTGCTTATTTTTTGTTTCATCTTCCTGATTCTCTTGATCAATGGAGATATTTTAAAATTCCTCAATGGTTTGTAGGAACCTTTTGAGCTCCAAGTTATCACTAAAGACCTGGAAATGCTTGACATTTTCTGGTATGGTTGTCCTATGCCTAACCTCCAATTCATATTTGACATTTGGAATTATTGGAGGTTTAAAGGTGTTGGCAACCATGGCTAAAGAATCTTCCCTCTGATTAGCCTCTCTGGGAACAAAGGAAATATTGCATGCTAGAAAGAAGTTATCCACTAAGTCCCATACCTCGTTTTTGTATTGTTTCAGCGTTTGTTTATTTGCTTGATAAATTTCTTTGACTTGGTTGACAATCAACTCAGAATCACCAAAGACTGTCGATCTGTCAATGGCCATGTCTTTAGCAGCCCTCAATCCAAGCACCAAGGCCTCATATTCTKCCATGTTGTTAGTTGTTTCAATTTCCAGCTTATATGAGAGTGTAACCACCTCCTTTGAAGGAGAAATGAGGGCTATACCAGCATCATAACCCTCCTTTGAAGATGATCCATCAAAATACATCTTCCATAATTCATTCCCTTGATCTGTCAGTGGCTGATTCTTTCATTTGTTGACTGATATTTCTAGGGCATCATCATTTATATGGAAAATAGATGACATCCTCAACAACATAAATTGGATGATTTCATGTATTCTGATGATCACTGACAATATATGTCAATCTGACCTCTCTATATAACCTCATGTGTTCCTCTCCAAATACAGGATGGTTGCATATGTAAGATCCATCTGTAGGGATCCTCCAAATTTCTTGGCCCGTGTCCTGGAAAAAATCATACCAAACTTGGGGGGTCTGTCATCTACAACAATATCCGTCACCACACTTTTCATGGGTAGCTGAGACAAAGAAAACACTAGATATTTAATTAATCCCAAGAATTTTACCTTTTTAGAATCAAATGAGTAAAGATCCTAGTATGGCTTGGTGATCTCTAGTCCTAGTTATTCCATTACAACTTTAGGCATGGAATTATGAGAGGCAACTAAGTCCATCAAGCAATTAGGGATTTCAAGGTCTCGGTCATCTCCTCTAACTTCGGGTCAGATTTTGTTGGGTTGGAAGAAGAAGAAAACTCTTCCCTTTGCTTCTTTTTATCCCTATCTGATTTGTTCTTTAATTTTTTTTATGCTAGGATGTTAGACTCAACTTCAATAGTTTCCTCTTGCATGGAAAACAAAGTGGTGGAACTTCTCTCCCTCAACATAAGATATAATTTGGCATCAAATATTTTCAAATGTTATCTTGGATGAGGCTTCAGTTGGCTTAATTTCATCACGGATCTTGTTATACATTTTGTTGAACCTCTTGGTGAAATCTGATATAGACTCCCCACTCTTCCTTCTTAAATCCCGAAACTCAGTTATGTAATACAAATAGTCTCTCTTATCCCCCCATTATTTTAGAAAATCCTCATCCAATTCCTCAATACATGTAATAGAAGTTGGGGTTAATCCACAGAACCACTTCCTTACCTCTCCATCCAGACTCTGCACAAACAAACGCATCCATACATATGCATGTCCAATGTTAAAGTTGTCTGCAAAATTATAAAACTCCACCAAATGTTACTCAATAGTTACTTCCCCCTCACCATTTTACCTTGGCAGATACTTCATGTAGTCACATGTGGGGAAGGAATTCAAGCTCTGGGGCAACACCAAAGGTGCATACCTGGTTGTAATGATGGCTTCCATCCTATTGATAGCCATGTTTGGGACAACTTGACTCTGAGGATTAGGAGGAGTTGTGGGTGTGGTTGATGAAGGGGATGATGAAGCATAATTTGAGACAGGGGATGTCTGAGGACTAATGAAAAGGGGGTTTTGAAAAATGATAACCTTGGGCTGCTTATGGTTATGGAAAGAGGTAAATTTTTCATAAGTGGCCTTGCCTTTGGATGGCAAAGGGTATCTTTGAGAAATGGCAGTCTTCCTTAATTGTCTCTCTGAATCAAGGTTGGTTGTGTCACCATTAGATCAAGGTTGAATTTGGGAGATTTAACAGGCTCAGGATTTGATTTCTTGGATCCTTTCCTAGGAGCCTGAATTCCTTAATAGGTTTGTATTCAGTGGAGTCACCAGTTGAAAAATGGTTGTCAAGTTTGCGCATGATATTTTTTCACCATCAAAGATCATATCTGATCATTTTTCATTCTCGAGGGAGGGATACTTTTTTACTCCATTCCCAAGCAGTGACACTAGAAGATGTTGGTCCTAAGGTGTTCACCTGACTGCTAAAGGGAAAATCTAGGCCACCTCAAGTTTTTGAATGGTTTGATTTTGATAAGTTAGGTTTGTTGGTCAGCTAATGAATAGGTTTTCAAGGTTAGAAACCTGCATAGACTGGCCAAAAAATATGACTGCAGGTTCCCCTTATCTAATGGTATGCATTTTGATGAACATGTAAGGATATGGAAAGATAAACAAAGGAAACACAACAAGAAATACAATGAGTTACCTATTGTGTGAGATTTTAGAGTCAAAATAATATTTCAATACCTAAACAAATATCTAGATACAAATAATCCAACAGGTTGCAAAATAATTGATCCTTTTACTAAAGAAATAGTTGATTAATAGTTTGTATAACAACAAAAATACTAATTAAAACAGTAGTTGAAAGGAAGAAGGAAATGTACATTACACACATTCCAAATTTGCATCCAAGATAAGATTAAAAACACATAAAGACTTGAACAAGAAAACGCAAACTGTCATCAAGATATATATTCACCAGGTAGATATCTTTACAATCATAAGTTTCAGGTCCAACCAAATTCCGATGCTTGAATCTTTCACTAAAAAATGAACCCTCCTTCATTACAAAATATGTCTATTTATCATTGTTGCAGAGGGTTTCGACCATCTTGAAAACAAAAGTTTAACTCTGCATAAAAAACTCAAAACATCTATTTGCCTTGAGTGTATTCAATTGGGAATATAGTCATGACATACTTTAAACTTAACCTTAACAAAACAAATGTGGTTCATATAAAAAAAAAATGACCACTTATTATACTTGACAACATTTTCTTGAACTTATAACAACTAGACTTCTAAAAGTGAAAACTATAACTATTGTTTATGCTGGAATAAAACAATCCTTAATAGAAACTTTGACAGATGTGACTGGAAAGAATTGTGCCTAAATACCCACGTGCACTCTAGCTAGAGACTAAATTGGGAGATAGATTGATTAGTTGGCATTATCCTCGGTTCCCTTCTTCCTCAACAACATCATTTCTTCTTCATAATATCTCCTTCAAGAAGAAGCAAGTTTTTTTATGCTTTCTTTGTAGCTTCTAGTACTTCTTTTGTAACTTGGAATGTTACTTTTCCGGATCTAGGTTTTGTTGTTGTAAAGTCTGAATTCGTTGTTTCAATGTTTGCACCTGGTGGCTATCATTTATACCTTCGTCAGCTTCCACCTTTGGCTTAATTAAAATATATTTCTTACCTCTATCTTTTATCCCTTGCTCTTCGTCCATGGTAGATTTATTGTGATCAACTGACAATTTGTTTTTTTTGGACCTCATTTCATACATGTGTATTACTTCAATACCTCTGCCATGTGCTTCTTTCATAGACCCCTGCATTTATGATATATTGGCTTTGATCTCTAGTTTAGTGTCCTATGAAATTTGCCTGGAAGGTAACTCTGTATTTGGGGAAATGTCATGAGAGTCCTACTTGGTATCTGGGCCAAAGTCCCCTGCATCTTGTTGTAAACTTGAATCTGCAGAGTATTTTGTTTTGACAGTTGCAAATTGTAACCCTGAAGCTTCACCCTTACTGAATTTCAACTTTTCTTTATCCCCAGACATTTTATTCAATGTATGGGCTGCCAATTATTCCATGTTGGAAAATCCAGAGCTGTCCTCATCTTCAATTATGATTGGTTGGGGGTCTTTCAATGATGGGTTAAAAAGTGCCTTAGAATTTAGTCTTAACTAATTAGTAATCATGTTTTTTCTGTTGGGATTACTAGGAATTCCAAGGCCTTGGTTCCTTTCCTCTTTCTGTTTTGCTTAGCTTCAGGGGACTCCTTAAGAAAGGTTTTCATGGGAACAAATTATGCATTAACAATTCCAGGAATGTGTTGTTTAGATCTCATTTGTCCCCTCATTTTTGTCTTGGGAATTTTACCCTACTACATGGTGGGAGTCACATGTTCATCTTCAAAGTGGTTGGGTGAAAATGAGCCCTATGGGGTATCCTATGTATGTTGTTTCTTTCTAGAAACTTCGCTACCTTCATTTCCTCTTCATTTTGCAGTGGAAGATCTCAACTGCATTCGAGGGGTTTCTTCCTTCACTGGGGTGGTTGATTTGTTTCTTCTGGATTGGGTACCCTTCATTTTGGAGGCATTTTTATTGTTTTTTGTTTGTTGGGCAGCCTTTGATGAGCCACCAAGTTCAGGGGAAACCCTCCCTTCTTGATTATCTTTGTCCTTTTCACCCTCAGACTGTGGATTGGGTTGTTGTTCATGCTCCTGTAAACCTACATATTGTAAAAAGTAGTCTGAGAGCATCTCAATTTCTCCCAAAGCGAAGAGGACCAAATTTTTTATCAAACTCTGGTGATACAAGATCATGTGGGTATACTTGGGGTGGATTTGAACTCTTCTGGCCATTTTAGTTAAACTCTTGAGTAAAGAAAAGGAAAATTTAATTCCTTATCCTCGCTCAGGTGCATGAGAAATCGAAGGTGGTAACAATGCACAATTGAAAACCGTCCCTCACCTGTGATGTACCTCTGGAATACTGTGAGGGTACCATTATATTCCTCCTTTATTCATGTGATGGGAATTCCCTGGCTCCAGTCGATGTTTTGGTGCTCTAACACCAAGAATTTATTGGAGAGTTCTGGGGGTAATTTACCTTTCTCAAACCATCTTTTTCCACAGACCGGCAGAGCATAGGTTGCTCCGATGAAATAATTTGTAATGTGGATATAGGTGTCCATGCGTTGGGTTTGGAACCCATAGAAGGTTTTTGTAAACAAAAGGGCCACACCTACTTGGTGTCCCTCGAAGGCACAAATAAATTTGTGCCATTCTTCCTTGACAAATAAATCTATGATTTATGGGACAACTTTGAACAACTCAAGCCCCTGTGGTTATGTTATGTTTAGCTGTCAATGGTCTCAAGGAGACACAATTTGGTTTTGACCACCTCTTCTTCAAACAACGAGCTGAACGTGAACGTTAATCTGATGTAATTTAACACATGTAATTATAATTCCTTGTAAATCTATGATGATGAGAATTGGAGGTGCAGCTTGCACGATCTTAACATGAACTATGCAATGATGAGCTCGGAGGTAACCTTTTGTGAAACTAAGTTCTCATGAGCATGCAAGCACCAACACAGCATTTTCAACATTTAAAAAATTTCAAACAGACATGTTCTTGCAATCAATGCTTTTTTGCATCAAAAGGGCTTGGTCAACCTGTTATAAGCCCACTAACGATAAATTCAAGATGACATGGGTTATTAACTCAAACTAGAACATGCAATAACCTTCCAAGAAAGAAATAAAATGGTGCAAAGTCAACAGAAGGGTGAGAACAACTCAAACTTATTCATTATACCATGGAAAAGAAACTGAACAAAAATCATGCTTACAGATGTATAAGATAATGGAGGGAAATAGAAGAGGTGTAGACCTAGGTTTTAACACTCACGTCGGTTAATGTTGAGAAAACAACTATTGGGAAGGGGAAGGGGACCCAACCTACACTTCATTAGTAAGATCCTTGGCCTAGAGAAATAGTTTCTTGAACTGTTCTTCAAATGCTTTGTGATATGCCAACTCTCTAAGACAACATTTTCCATCCTTATCACCATGGATCAACACCTTTGTTGAACTCACCCGCTCCATTCTACAAACTGTGCTCTCTATCGATTATATTTTCCCACGTCTTCCTCATTATCAATCAAGTTGAACTAGACACGAGGATTATTGTGGTCCTATCCATTGGATCAATTAGTCATTGCCATCCCTTTGCATCTTCCCAAGTAACTGGGCCGAGTTCTAGTTGCAAGACTTGGTATAATCACTACTTGTATTTATGCACTACATGATGAAATACATCTACCATTTTTTGGTCCAGAGAGAACCCAAGCAGAGAGAGGTCAAGACTTGAGAAAAATGTACACCAAATCTAGCTGCCACCTCCTGGACTACTCTACTCATTAGAAAAGTTGTGTCCGGCTGCAACCACGAGCGACAAAAATGACTTGCATTTACTCAAGCAATGTGCACCTATCCAACCTAGTCACATTCAGAACTCTCACAATTCAAGATAACATCTACCTGATATGACAGTATGATTTCAGTCAAGGATTTCAAAAAATAGTATTAGAATCGTGTTAAGCACTGAATTCTAGTACTAGAAGTCTGTAACAAGGTGCAATCTTTGTGGAGAAATAAACCATTGTCGACTAAATGCGAACACTATTATCACTTTTTTTTCTTACTTCTTTGTACTAGTTGTTGCATCAAGTCATGTGATAACTATATATAAATTAATAATATCATATTATTCACGAATCTTATCATGGTTTTCCATATAAGTGTCAAACAATAGGATGACCACATATTAACAACACAGAGTGCATGTTGTAGAGCAATGCAACCATTATTAAAATAAGAAGAACACATAATACATTTATATGAAATGTACTAGTGTTCCTTTGTATGTATTCTTGGTATCAAACGAAAATAAATAATACAAAGTGTTGTTTCTTTTCTTCAATTTAATGTGTCTTTTTTTTAATTCAATGGATATCTATGTCAATGCCTTATGTTTATTACTATGTTACAAGACTATCAGTCAATCAATACAAGTCTAATAATTTTTCTTGAATAGAATGTCCATTACACATTATGGTGCAATGTGAATATATATAATTACATGTATATAATTAAAAGGGGAAAAAAAGTGTTTGTTGCGCTATTGTTATGGGCACACTTCCTATTCAAACATTTTCCATGTGTTTCTTCTCTTGTATTGCTTGCAACTTCATGCTCTCCTACATTTCTTCTATATCATTTTGATGTTAGAGAAACACACAAAATGCAATGAAAAGGAAAATAAACTCCTATGTAAAAATGGTATATAATATAGAATATTAAAAAATAACAAATGAAAAGCAAATTAATACTATACAGGTAAAACTAGAAATATGTATATTCTCAATTCTTGTTCCATGTTTCTTTGTTTCCCTATTTTCTTTTTAATTACTAGTGATAGTTTTGATGTATTGTACATTGAACAACAAAAACAAATATTTAAGCAGATGTTACTGAAATGCAAACGCAATGCAAATTGTTCATGTTTCATTTTCTCTACTACTAGAATTTGTTCTATGGCAGTTGCTTGTCATGTTCAACACAATTCTTGAACCAAAACAAAAACAACAAGTTTCTAAATATGCAACAAGAATCTGAAAACATATTTTGGTTCAATACTAAGGAAATAAAAAATTGTGAATATGTAAAAAAATATGGAAATATGCCAATATGTAAATTTCCATGTCCATGTGCTCCAATATGTCAATGTTTACTATGTTTTACATGCATTTTAGATTGAAAGTAGAAAACAAATCGTATCATGATCACTCCAATATGTATTTAATATAATTCATTGTTCACATTTGACCAGACATGATCGATTAATGTTCTTTCTACATGTTTTTTTTTGTCCAAGAAGAAATGTAGATTGTGGTTTTGCATGTAATTTCTCAATTGTTTTGTTTTCTCATTGCATTGACACATGTCAATGTTGAAGTCTCCTAGAACAATTGTGACTTCGTTCAAATGAAAGTTCCACAATGCATTTTCAATTGCACTTACTATGTTGGCCAGAATTACAGATGGAGTTGCATAGATATTCATTATTGCAACATACAATCCTTTGACTGTTACTATTGCTACAAGCACCTCTACATTTAGTTCTTCAAAATGCATATGTTCCAATATTGCTAGATGTTTTTTAATAGTATTATCACTCCATGTTTATTGCAATTTGTCACGCAACTGAAACTTGGAAAATATTCATTTTTCATTGGCAATGTCATATATGTTTCATGAATGCACAAAATATCATATTGCGTTGTATCATATACACTAGCTATGTCATTGATATGCGCATGTAAACTACCTGTGTTTAGTGAAAAAATTAAGATGCATGACCCTAATTGCACAGACTGTCAACCATATTCTAGATTCTAGCTTGCATCCATGCATGGAAGTTGCATCTGAGCGACAGTATTTTGTTTAATGTTGAATTTATCCATTTTCAAAAGACTTAGAAGATACAAAGACTTTGTGCTCCTTACACATGACAATGTTGTATAAACTAATCCATGTCTTCGCACCCCAACAAGATCAAATGCAACATTGTCCAATGTTATACCCTGTGATCTGTGTATTGTATGTGCACATGCAAGCTGAATTGGGAATTGTTTATGGATTTTCAATTAACCTTTCGTTACGTTTGTCAATATTGGTCTCATTATCCTCGATGGGGGTATCCACTCAAGTGAATTTTCTATGCTATATAAAGAAGCTAACCTCGTAACCTAGTGATGTACAATATGTAGATCATAGAAATTTATCCATAAAACATTAGCCTTATCTATTTTGGTGTATGATTTAACTATTCCATCTGCACCATTCACTAAACCATATTTTGAATTGTAGTTACATGCATATATTTCAACGAGCATGTCTAGTTTCAAAATAATTTGTGAAGGCAAAGTTGTTGTATGTTCATGTCATCGCACACCATCACGGTCTTCTTCTTCATAAATTGATTAAAAGTTCGTTGCTAGGCATAAACAATAGCATAGACTTGTTATGCAATGAAACGTATTTATTTTTGTAAAATAGATAAGGGAATGTTGGGTAATTTAGTCCAGGTCAGATGCAATTTGTGTTGATATATTCTAGATCATCTCTTGTTTGGCTATTTGTCCAGATCATGTTAAGAATTGCAATAAACTTTTCATTTGTTTGCTGCATTGTAGTATGCAATTCATAACACTTTACACTATCTCTCCAAAAGTCATGCGTTATTCTTTGCATGTTCATGGTAGGTTGCTCAATTATCATACAATCATATATGGGATATGCGGGATAAATATCACCATAAATCACCATATCTATGTTTCCAAAGTACTTTGTTTGTACATGCTTTATGATTCTTAGTCGACTATCAATGGAAAAAAGGAATCGACTTCTGACGAGAGAAGCTTCGTCAATCATGACAAGTTGTAGTTCATTATAAATCTTTGATAATGTGTCTAACATTTATGCGAAGTGGAACAAACTGAGACTTGTTAAAAGGAATTATAAATTCATAATGGATTGTTGTTCCACCTACATTGTAAGAAGTTTTCCCTGTATATGCGAGTATTAATCCCTTTAGTTTCAAAGGATCGGTTGTGTTATCTACATCATGTATTTTTATAAGCATTTGGAATATCATTTTTGTTATGAAGGTTTTCCCTATTCTTGCTCCACCTCTAAGAAACAAGTACAATGCCATTTGCATGTCCCTTAATTTCTTTAGTGCAATGTCTTTGACAATCGCTTGTTATTCTTTGTTCAAAAATATTCTAAGTCTGTAATATTCTCTAATGTTAATCGAAAATGGATGATCCGAGACTTGAAATCCAAGATTAGTTGATCTTTTACTATTTTATCCTCCAGATCACTATTAGTCTGGCTACAAAACGTACTTTTCACAATAACCCATGCTTGTTTTTCATTCCGTCAATGTACGATCAATATTGAGAATATCATTGTCTACTTGTTGAATTGCACTTTCCATATCACCCCACCTTAGATTGACATTTTATGTAAACTTAGTTTCATTGGCTTGTATTGTATTTTTGTGAAAACAGTAACTTTCCATGTAGGCCAATTATATTTTAATGTATATTCACTTTTTTCTAACGACACATATAGAAATAGTTTCTCTATGCAAATACTTTCATGATCAATGTACTTGTTATATTTGACAAAATGTATCACTTTTGGTTTCTTCCTTTTAGATATGCATGTACCATATTTTCTGTGCTTGGAGAAAAATTCAACAAGGAATATATTCTTAATCGCATGTGGCCATTCAATATAGTAATCAACAATAAAGTGGCACATGACATCTTCTGAGTCGTCGGGTTATTATTTCCATAAAAAGGCTAGATTAAGGAAAAATGTGTGTTGATCTATTGGAGATGTATTTATAAATATACATGATCTTGAACTGCTATTCAGTAGTAGATCAAGCACAATATGGACTGCTCATTGAGCAGACATTTGTTGAAGATTCAACATTGTATTTCCAAGTGTGTGTATCATTTGCATAGCATCAATGTCACTTTTTCATGCTCTTTACATATCCTTCTAATTTCATTTATCATAGATTTGTTAACTTTAGTCATATATGAACTACAATATGATGTTTCTGCATGTGCATTCAGAATAAATTGTGCATCAATGTTTGCATTCCAAAAATTTGGAATGTTCTTTGAAAAGTTGTTGTTCCAAATATGTGAAGGTTTTTGTTTCAAGAAAATTGTCAGTTGTTTTAGTGTGCATTGTATTAGGCACAAGTAATCATCATATGTTACTCCCATTTGCATCAAGAAGTCTCTGATGCTAATTAAATTTTCATAGTTTTTTTGGTCCAGTGATGCAAACCGATACTTTAAATTTTTGTCAACATCTTTGTCTGATAACTCAATCGGTTCAAGAATCATTGTCATCCTCATTGGTGGCATAGGGAATTTGTATTGACAATGCAAATTCTTTCATTTTTTACATATTCTTGTATGTGAATGCCTATGCAATTTCACAAGATCTAGATGCAGATGATGTGTGTCACAGGTTATGTACTTGTCAAAAAAAATTGCATTTTATGAATCGCTATCATTTCTGTATATATCTGCATCTTCTATCCACAACAACCCATGTTCATGCTTGCTTCCTCTATTCTGGAACTCTGTCACAAAGTAGTTGTTCGATACTTTCCTGGAAAAACTTTTGTCACTACATATCAATTTTTTCAAAGCATTGATTCTATGTCTATAATAACAACTACAAGTGACTAGGTCCTTTCTTATCAGGTAATCAATGTCCTTGTCTTCCAGTGTTTCATGGTGCTTTCCATTTTTTTGTGTTCCTACACAAATATATCAATGCAAATACCAATTCATGCCATTGATGCTTTGCATTAGTGAATGTGATGAAAAAGGTTGGAGGCATGAGATGTAATATAATTCCGAACAATTTTTTCTTAATATGTTGGAAGCGATAAGGAGAAATGTGAATATTTTTGAAATCTATGTATCCAATATCATATTCAAGTATCTTTTCAAATTTTGGTTTGTACTTCACATCTTTTGTCAGTAACTTTATTCCTTGTAACTGTCCCTTTCTTATTCATATCCACACATAGGAAAACACTTTGACAATTATTGTCTGCATCATTTTGAAGAAGAAATTTGGTGTGTGATATGGGAAATATCCACTAGCATGTAGCAATTCCCATTTCAATATTATTTCGAAGCCAAATCTTTTTACAATGTCATCATCACGTGGATTCCCATAGAACATGGTTGGAAAGTTCATCTCTTCTTCATATTTTTCCATGAATAATCCAAGTGGACAGTGTCCTTCAGTAGGTGTGACTTCAATGATATTTTCCTACAAATCATGGATGCATTGCAAGTCTATGAATCCATGTACCAACATTTCACTAGGTCTCTCACTATTTGATTTTATCTCCATATCACTCTCACAATCAAAATTTGTGTTTTCTATGCATTCTTTACTATCTTGTTCGAGAACATCAGTCCATTCTTTGTTTATAGTAATTTTTCCATCCTTGTATAAAGTTCTAGAACATAATTCTCTTAATGCTCTCATGACAATGTTTACATGTACTCTTCTGGTCTGATATGCATTTTTGTATTGCAATCAACTTTTCAATGCAATTGAAATTGTCATTGTTTCATCCATGGATTGTGACAATGATTTTTGGACAATATCCATATGGAAAGGCATGTTGATGATCGATCATGTCAAACCCATTTGCCATCATTTTTAGCCTCATTGTCTAATTTGTGAAAATGCAATTCTAAGTGATACAAGTCTCTCCTCAAGTTCTGAGAGCGTGCTTGCAATTGGTAATGGCATGTTGTGTCTTATCTCGTCGGGTACTGCAAACCATGGTAGTTTCTCATTTTCAAGTGATATTTTGCAAGTAATACATATCTTCTTAGAAAATAATTTTTTGTCACATGTAGTCAAGCTCATATATTCTTTTTCCAATTCTTCATTCAAGCATTTAATTTGTTTTGGTGTTGGACTACATGAACATCCAATTTTATTTCATGTCCAGTTTTGGTGTTCGACTATATTTGTTTTGATTTCATACATTCCACTCTTTCTCTTTTATTGACATGTGTTATTTGACACAGACCCCCGGCCCTCGGGCCAGAATCCGCTATAGGATCGTTCTAATCTCCTTGAGCCGAAGAGGCTCCTTTGGTTCCTCGCTGAAACCCCATGACGAATCCGATCCACAGGTCCTTTGGAAACCCCACCTGTGCGAACGAGCACTAGGCGCGAGCTTCACCCTCACACGACCACAACTGGCCTTGGCGCAATCGCCTTTCGCAACTCGCAATTCACGACTTCGTGGGTCGAAGACCCTCGACTCCTCTTTTCCAAACTCTTGATACCCGAGATGACGATACGGGTATAGCCCCTTCTTTGCTAGCGCCTCTACTAGCGACCACAGGCTAGGGCCTCGATCTAGCACTCCTCTCGCAACTTCACGACTTGAAGTGTTGAGCCTTCCTGCTCCTCTTTCGTGAATCCACGAGATGTGATGGTCAACGATAGGTTGACTCCTTCCCAAGGTGACACGTGTCCTCCACCTGTCACCTCTTCCATCTTTCCTCTGGCATTTGATGTTACGCCACCTGTCGACTATGTGGCCCACCTATCAGACGTGCCATGTGTTCACGCGAGCCTCGACGCTCGGTGCTTCGTGACTTCCACAGTTGAAAGGAAGTTCCTCCAAACCCCGAACCTTCGATACGCGATGTATCGAGATGCCAGATCTCACGGCTCTCCTTCCTCCTCAATCAACGGTTCAGATTTCATCGCAATCTCGCGACTCGGGATTTTGTAGAGCAAAGGCCTCCGCCTCCCAGCTCAAGATACCTGAATTCACGAGATAATCCTGATCCCTACCACCTGTCCTCTAGAATGGACGGTCCCGATTCCTTCGGGACTTCGCAAGTTGCGAAGTCGAAAGACTTCCCTGTTCCGCTCTCCAATGCTTGAATCCCCAAAATATGAGGATCTTGTGACATGCATCCTCCGCAGATGAATGGCTCTAATGTGTTCGAAACTTCGTGAGTCAAGACTTCCTGTCTCGTGACTCTTCCTCTTCTCATACGAGGATTAAACCTCGTGCAGCTCCTCCCAGATCCGATGGCTATCGGCTATCTGTGCAAGATTTGACGACCCAAATCTGTTCCTCCCTTGTGCGCTCTTCTGCTGCTGCCTGGACACGAATCCAATGGTTCCAGATCTCTTCCAGTGCCTGAATCGACGGCAACTGTAGCTCCTTCCTGAGCTTTTCTCTTCTTCCTTCCTTGGAAGATTTCTAAGTATTGAAGGTATCGGCCTTCGTTCTCTTCTGTGAAGCATGTCTCCTCAGCTCTTTCCTGTATTCAAAGGATACTATCCCTCCTGAGCTTCGTCGAACTCTGAACCCTCCAAAGGGTTTCTTTACCTCTGTGCTCCTTCCAGTTGTTGCTCTGTGCGCAAAGGCACTCTTCCTCCTAAGCTTTGTCCTCCTTGAATCCTTAAAGGATTCTTTGACCTCTGCACTCCTTGCAGGGTCCCTGCACACACGAAGGTGCTATCCGTCATGAGCTTCTCTGTTGCTCAGACCTCTAAGGGACTTAACCCTTTTCTCTCCCTCGGATGGAGATTTGGTGCCCCTCTTAGCAACCACTTACTCAAGCACTCCTTGTTGAGCCTGCAGGGTGTTTAGTAACCTTGTGAAGGTCCACCTTTGACACTTCTCTTGTTCCAGAACTCAAAAGAGTTCTTCATGTGCACTCCTTGCACTGGCTCGATGCCCTCCTGGCAGAGCTTCTACAGAACCTCAGACGTTCTGTCTTCTCACTGAACTCAAAATAGAGTTCTCCTCCTCAATGCAACTCGTGCATCTACTTAATGCCCACCTGGAAGAACTCTCACAGAATCCTCAGTGATTCTGGTTTCCCTTTGAATTCATAGTAGAGTTCTCCTGTGCACTATCTGCACCTGCTAAATGCCCTCCTGGCAAAGCTCTACAGAATCCCTCAGTGAGTATGTCTTCTGCTGTGTCCTCCTCTGCACAGTCCCTCCTCCAAGGTGTTCGGCAACCTTGAGGTTTCTCCTTGAGCCAATGACTTTAGTTGGTGCACCCTCCTGGCACATCCTTGCCCAAATTCCGTAGAATTCAGGAATGCATCTATGCACTGGCTTTCAGAACCCGCAGCGTTCTGTCACACCCTCTTGGCATGAAGCCTCAAAGAACCCCAAACCTGAAGTCAAAGAACCCACAGATAGCAGAACCTATCTGTCCCTGCAAATGCACATCTACAACATATAAAGAACACACAAAGACATTCATAAACACATAAGGACACACAGAACTCATGCAGGAAATCTGCTCTTTATATTAATATGAAGTGCCTCCTTTACAAGGTGTTCTTGAGCTCAGACTTTGACAGAGTCTTGACTCCTTCTCTCCTCTACTCTAACTCTCGCAGAGCTCTCCTATATCTCCCCTCTCTATCTGCGCTAATCGACTAACTCTACAGATACCAAGGATCTTTTACATGAGGGGGCTCTTTGAGCTCTTCCCTCCAAGCTACCTACTCTATTCAATTACATTGAATGGGTTGTCTAGTCCAGATCGGAGCTAAATTCATCCTTACAAACATTTAAGGCTACTCCTAACTAACGCCTTCTCAAAGGCATGGCTCTATGGCTCCACGGCCTTACATACATTAATTACATTGAAATCAAATTCAAAATGTGAGAGGATTGGCGCCTCTCTTCCTTGAATGCACGCTTTGAATGCACTGAGTGGGTTGGCTAGCTGGCGCATGGCTAGCTTGGGAGCGACGCTCCTGCATCATTATTGCATTGGTTGAATTTCCATCTTCTACATGTACATGTCTTTTCAACCTATATTGGGTCGAGAACCTGCAATTGTGTTTGTGTTTTTCACGTATCATTTTTTTTAGTCTATGGTAACTAAGTATACTATTCTCAATTGCAACTCTCTTTTCTTTCTAGAAACCTAGTCCAGTTGCTACGCTTTTATTTTTTCAATTTAATTTTGTCCTCACAATGTATAGTGTCTCTATCTTGGCGTCTTCATAGTACATGTTTAGGAACCTATACATTGTAATGCATACTTTCTCTCCCTGCGAGTATTGTATCTCTATCGTAATTGGTTCCACATGTGTTCATTGTACCTAGTGTCTGTTTGCCACAATTATGATTGCATATGTCATTGTACTTCTCCCTTAGAAATGGATCATATTGAACGTAAAATGTATGTGTTTCAAATGACAACACATCAACCATTCTATCACAATTTGAGCTAGTTGAATACGACTTGACATTATTGCTTTGATGGAGGGATGACACTTAGATATTTACATTGAAAATGAATGATATCCATTGCAAACCAAATACCCCACCTTTTATCTTTAATTTTTCATATGGAATTTCCATATTTACAAGATACTCTTTCCAATCCGCAATACTTCTTGTATTGTCTACAGAACTAGGTCTCAGATATTTGTGCAAGCAATGTAATGCATTATGGTCACCACTTTTCATTGCATTGAAAAAGGATTGGGCAATGTAAAGTGTCAAGGATTGTACATCGAAGTCTATGGACACCAAATAGCAAATCGCTCCAAACAAACTATCACCGCAACTAGAAACCACAAGTATTGATTTTCTCAATCCACAAGAATGCATCTTATCCACATTAAATTTCCAATAGTATTCAAGGTTTTTGCACATTGGTGACAAGTAAGTATTAGGTTGTTCAACATTGTCTCTGACGACTTATTTGTAAAGAAATTATTTGTAGTGGATGCTAATAGGATTTGCATCATGAAATAGGATGAAATATGGATCTGCATTTGCATTTCTGTTGAAATGAAAATACTTTGTTTTTTCGTTAGTGACTAAACTGCAATCGATATATTTAACAATTTTTCTAACTATCATATGCAAAATGTATCTCCCCATAACCCTCACTTATTTTCATTTACATTTGAAGATGCAAACAATTGCATTTTTGATAGATATATTTTAATGTAACGAATCCCATGCAATTCATACAAGAAACATGGTCCTAGCTCAAGCTCATATGATTCCAATGCCTATTTATCTCCATTGTGCAAACATGCCAAGAAATGATATATTAATTCATTTTGCAATTCAATGGAAGAGTAGTGAAAATGCAAGAGGACATGAAATGCATCAAACAAACAATCCAAAGGGCTATATGAAAATGCATTCAATCTAAAAAGACCATTTCTATGCAGCACATCATCAATATTGTCATGCACAATGCACTGCTCCTTGCTTTCATAGTCTTCAACATCTATTGTATCTTCCATGTTTTTGTTTATGTCATTCAGAGGATACTTAAGATATGTCTATAGCATTGGCCAATGAAAAACATGAATGATAAATACAATTTCAAAGCAACATATCTTATTTTTGTTTGTGTTTAACTTTGATTCTCTTTGATCTATATAGTTTTTAAAATAGTCCTTGACCAATTTAACCTACCCCTAAAAAATAAAAATAATAAGCAACCACTAATTTCTTTGGGATATATTATACACCCCAAAAAAATCATTTCAGGGCTTGATCGTGCAACACAATAGATAAAAAAAAAAAAAATGGTTTTCTTAAACATTATAGGGAATTTCAATGAACCGAAGTAACTGCACAATGCATGAACCACACATCATCCAACAATAACAATGGACTATTTTGGAATATATAGAAATCATAATGTCCAATGTGATGATTAACTAACTTTCTATGTATTAGATTCAACTATGCCTATCTATGCAAGGCACATTGAAAACAAGTAAAGAAACTAGTTGCATGTATTTTTCAAATACAAAAATTAGTGTAGCAGACCATTGAATAAAAGCAAGATACTAGATGAATACTTTCATTATCTGCAATAACTATTGTCGATGAATTTGGTGAGCATAGAAGGCCAGATGCTATGAATTATTCGCACATGTGTTGAAAATAGACTAACTATTGAATGTGCAAGAGGCACACATGTGCAGAGAATGAAGATATGGCCATAGAAAAAACTTTTGACCAACATGAAAAATCACTAAGTAAATATGCTTTTGACTAAGAAATTTTCCAAAGATAAATAGATCACAGAGTTGAGATTGCACCAAGAACAAGAGAACAATGTCAATCTGTGAAAATCTCTTCTCTGTATATATTGACTACCTTTCAAATAATAGCAATCATGAACAAAAAACATTGAGCATCCCAAACATAAGTAGCACATTCGCTTCACACTGCTTCTAGATTCTCTCCCTTTCCTTGTAAATTGGAACAAACCAATTTACCATAAATCAATGAACTATCATGCAAATTACATTGCTTGTCACAATCATCAATGAAAAACTATTGGAAATGCACAGGTGTGGAAACACATCGATACGGGAAGATGGCCTATATATTCTCTCCATACAAAGCTTGAAAATAGACGATATTAAATAGA
>ML799681.1:106505-118089 GCA_009831015.1 Picea engelmannii
TACAATTTTTTTATGGAAATGTAGAGTAACCAGGTGGTCTTTTGGACCGGCTGAATTTCTGAACTTCTGAATTTTGAACAATAATGTTCAATCTTTGGCGGCTCAGCGGAAATTCACCATAGTGCAACTTTGGTGGATAACAGGTATGATTCCATGTTGTTGCTATTATCATCCTTAATGCTAGTAGTAGCTTGCGAGTGTAATGTATTGAGCCAAGTATATTAAGATTTCACGACTCAATATTAGGAGATTGAGATTAAATGGGATTACTTTATGTTTAATGTACTCGTTAATTCTTGAAATTTAACTGGAGCAAATGGTCTGTCATTAATCACAGTGGAATCATAGACGATGCCTTGTCTTAATTTTAGTTGGTCGTTGTCTAAGTCCTTTTGTATCGCGCCTCCTGTAGAAGGCTTGGTTGCTCATTTAATTATTGTTGTGCTTGATTGTAATAATTTCGATGCTTGGTCTGTTTGTGTCAGGCGGGATGTAGACACCTCCATGTTCCTCAGAACAGTTGCCAGCCCTGAGACCTTAAATGGTTAAAATCGATGGGAACCTGGGCTTGAGCGTTGCTTATGTGTCTTGGAGGTCCTAACCATTGCAGGGTAGGATGGAGGGGTAGTCAGTTTTACTTATTGTTGATTGATTTTTGTGTAACGAATCCAGTGTCGTATCAAGAGTCTCGAGCCCTTTAAAGGCAGGGTTTCCACTCTTGCGACACACCTGACGGAGATTACTAGTTTCTGCCTGAGCAGTCGTCCAGGAGCCTATCTGACCTTCTCTCTCTCCGGAGCAGCGAACTAAGATTAAACGCCCTGCTTTCCTGTGCAGAAATAGTAAGATCTACTACTATAGATTCTTCCCTCTGTGTTCGTACTGTGCATAACCCAGTATGTCGTTAAATGTTTGCGTTGTGCGCCTTATGTCTATGGTCCTTTATTGCTTGCTGTTACTCGTTGTGTGCCTTCAGTATTCTTATGATGAACATCGTGGTTGCGTCTTGTTGGTTGTCGAATGGCGACGTAGAGTCAAGTGTGTCTGTTACTTCTACACGCGCGCACACACCTTAACAAAACAAAAAAAAATTGCACCTGTTAACAGAGTTGTTGTCATAACGAGGAGGTCGTTACATTGTTGGAATGATTCCTCTGTTGGAACTGACTGATAAAGGTCTCAAACTGAGCGCCCTAGGGTCCTCTGAAATGGGTCGGAAGGATTTCCCTGGATCTGATCTGACGATCTCTCGGGAATTCCAAATGTGTCCTCCCCAACTGTCACACCCTCAATGGTTGAGAAATGCGACCAAGATGATTTCTCCGTCGAAATCCGATAAGAAATCAGGCAATAGAAGTGTCCATCGCTCCTCTCAATCAGGTCGAAGGGGAATCATTGGATTCTCCCTGAGTGGGACAAGTCGACTCAACTGATGCTCAGTAGTTGCACCCTCTACCTAGAAAAGTGCGCCCTCACTGCTGCAACTGGATAACTGCTGCTACAGTACGATGGAATATCTAGGTGATCTTCTCGGTGACTAGGGTGTGTCTCTCAACACCGAAATCATCCTCTGGGTGTCTTCCTCCTAGAATCCACAAGCTCTCTCCTAAGATGCGCCTCTCTCCTCAACTAACAAGTCAAATTCTTCATAACGATGAATTAGGTCGCTTTACCCTTTTCTTATAGATTCTCGAAACCCTAATTCATTGTTGACCTATTTTTAGCTCATATGTTCTATTTTTAGCTCACTTTGGCTTAAAACCGCTTTTAGTCACTTTTAGCTCAATGTCACTTTCGAATTATAACACCCTCAGTCGAAGTGACCTCTAGTAACCATGTTTACCCCTGTATGGCCCTGGCTATAGTCTAACAAGGTTGTTTAGACTATTAAGCCTCCTCTATGGAGCTCCTATTCAGAAAGGGACATTACAGTCCTCTCTTCCCGAGATTGATTGTCCTCAAGCAATACCAACCCAGGGTGTTGTAACACCTTCTCGCTCTCCCAAGTAGCATCCTCTACTAAAAGCCCTCTCCATCTGATCATACACTCTCTGATAACCCTGCTCCTCAGTTTCCGCTCTCAAAACTCCAGTACCTCCTCCGGAACCAACTCCAACTATCCCTCCTCATCCAATGGGGGAAGCTCCTCTAATGTGTTGATGAATTGTCCCACGACCTTCTTGAGGCAAGACACGTAGAACACATTATGAATCTGGCTCCCTTCTGGAAGCTCTAGCTCATAAGCAACCTCGCCTACCCGGCGCATGATCCTATAAGGTCCATAGAATCTAGGCTTGAGCTTCTCGGCCCCAATATTCTTCAAAGATGACTGTCTATAGGGTTGGAGTCTCAAGAAAACCAAGTCTCCAACCTCAAAGTTGTGCTCTATCATGTGCCTGTCCGCACTCATCTTAGGTGGATTCTGCGCTGTCTCTAGGTTCTCTTTCAGTAACTTGAGAATCTCCTGACTCTTGATAATCCATTCCTTGGCTTTGGGAGCTCTGCTCTCCTCGAAAACCAAGTCTATCAAAGTGGGAGCATCATAACTGTACAAATCTTGGAAGGGTGTCATGCCAATGGACATGTGGTAGGTGGTGTTGTAGCAATGCTCTCATAGATGTAGCCACTTGACCCATGTTCTTTGTTGTCCACTCACATAGTTTCTCAAATACCCTTCAACCCACTTGTTGACTATCTCAGTCTGCCCATCTTTTTGAGGGTGATAGCTAGTGTTGGGTGTCAACTCTATCCCCACCAATCTAAACAACTCCCTCCATAATGTACCAATAAACCGATTGTCCCTATAACTAACAATGTTCCTCGGCAACCCATGGAGCCTGAAGACCTCCCTGAAGAATAACTTGGCCACCTGAATTGCACTGTAATCTGTTGGTATGGCATAGAAGTAAGAAAAATTGGTCAATTTGTCGACCACCACATAGATGAAGTCCTTACCCTAAACCTTGGGTAGGTCGGTGATGAAGTCCATCGATATGCTCTCCCATTTCCGCTTCGGAATGGGAAGTGGCTGAAGTAGTCTTGCTAGAAGGGTATGCTCTGAATTGTTCTACTGACAAGTCACACACTCATTGATGTACCTCATAACATCCTGCTTGAGGCCCTTCCATGAGAACCTCTCTCTAATCTTCCTGTAGGTTTTGAAAAAACCCTGATGGCCTGCTAGTGTTGAATCATGAACTGCTGCTAAGATCTTCTTCTTGAGCCCCGAGCCTGACACTAAGTAGACTCTGTCGTTGTAGAATATGACATCGTCAATGACCCTGTACTTGTCATCCTGAACCTGTCCATCCAAAACCTCACAAGCAAACTTGTTCTTGGAATATTCCACTAACAAGTGGGATTTCCAATCCGCTGAAACCTCCATAAAAGAACATGTCGCGGGTCTCCTAGATAGTGCATCAACTACAATGTTCTTCTTCCCCTTGACATACTCTATGTCGAAAACGAAGGCTTGCACCTTCGTCACCCATTTTTGTTGACATTCACTGAGATCCTTCTGCTCAATGAAATACTTTAAGATGTTATGATCTATTTTGACCACGAATTTGTTGCCCACCAACTATTGTCTGAATTTGGTCAAGGCATGCATGATTTCCAACATTTACTTGTCATAAATAGAGTATATCCTCTCGGGCTGACTAAGTTTCCTTCTCTCAAACACAATGGGGTGTCCTCCCTGCATCAAAAATACCTCGATGCCCTTGCCGAACGCATCACACTCTAATACAAACGGTAAAGTGAAGTCTGGTAATGCTAACACTGGACATGTGCCCATGACTTCCTTCATGTGATCAAAGGGTTTCTGTGACTCATTGGTCCATATGAAGGCCCCTTATCTGGTGAGATCTGTAAGTGGTGCTCCAAGATGAGAAAAACCCCTGAAAAATCGCCTGTAATAGTTGCATATCCCAAAGAAGCTCCTCAACTCTGTCACATTCCTGAGCGTTGGCCAATCCAGAATGGCCCTGATCTTCTCCTAGTGCACCTAAACCCTCTGCGCACTGATAATGTGGCCTAAGTAAAGTAGTTATGTCATACTGAATTCACACTTGGATTCTTTGGTGTATAGTGATTGTGCCTCCATGATGTTGAGCACCTCATACAAGTGCCTCAGATGTTCCTGCCATGTCTTGTTGTAAACCAAGATGTCGTCGAAGAATACCAAGAGGGTTCAAGTGCACCAGGAGAAGATCAGGGCCATTCTGGATTGGCCAATGCTCAGGAATGTGACAGAGTTGAGGAGATTCTTTGGGTTATGCAACTATTACAAGCAGTTTGTCAGGGGTTTTTCTCAGCTTGGAGCACCACTTATAGATCTCACCAGACAAGGGGCCTTCATCTAGACCAATGAGTCACAGAAATCCTTTGATCACATGAAGGAAGTCATGGGCACATGTCCAGTGTTAGCATTACCAGACTTCACTTTACCGTTTGTATTAGAGTGTGATGCGTCCGACGAGGGCATCGATGGTTCATGCAAGACTGAAATGTAGTCGGTGCATTGGTTAGCCCAAATGGCATAACCAGGAACTCAAAATGACCGAAGTGGCATCGAAATGTCGTCTTCTCTATGTCCTACTCTCGGATGTTGATCTGATGATATCCAGAGCGTAGATCAATCTTCGAGAAGAAAACTGCCCCATGCAGTTCATCCATCAACTCATCGATGCGAGGTATAGGCTATCGATTCTTGATGGCTTTCTTGTTCAAGGCCTAGTAGTCGATGCACATCCTCATGGTGCCATCCTTCTTCAGAACTAAGACAACTAAGAACCAAATGGACTGCTGCTAGGTCTGATGTGTCCCATCACTAGCAATTCCTTAATTGTTTTCTCTATCTCATCCTTGAACCTCCTAGGATGATGATAGGGTGGTGTGATCATAGGTTTGGCCCTCTTCTCCAACTCAATGGTGTGCTCAAACCCCCTGTCAGGTGGTCTCCCTGGTGGAATCAAACCAAAAACCTGTTGATGTCATCCCAACAAGTTCTTGATCTCTGTCTGATACTGATGGCGAACCTCTGAATCCCTCTTTGTAGTGATTAGCACTCTGCGGCATATGCTACCTCCCCATGCCTGAAGATCCTCTCCATCCTCTTGGCCGAAACTGTCCTGGGTGCCCCTGTCGACACGCCCCTCAGTACAATCCTCTTCACGTCATTGTCTTTGAACCCCATCTCCAAGGTTTGGTAGTTGGTAGTGATTTTTCCGAAGGTGATCAACCACTAGACTCCCAACACCACATGTGTTAGATAGGTCAACTACATAAAATGTGTCTCTCACAGTGTAGTTACCTAGCTTTATCTCCAAGTCTAAAAATCTGTCTAGACACTCCACTCTGTGACCATCTGCTACTGCAACATCAAACCCCTCAAACTCCTTTGTCTGAAGCGCCCACCTCGATACCAATGAAGCATCAATGAAGTTGTGGGTGGCCCCACCATCTATCAAGGTGATTGCGCGTTGTCCCTAAATAGTCCCTCTAATCTGAAGGGTGTCATACCAAGGAACACCAAAAAGGGTCGCCATGACTCCTCCCTTTGCTGGTTTCCATCTGTTAGCCTGCTCAGGAGGTTGTGGTACTACCAGTGGGTGGGTCCCTGTCAGTGTCGGTAGTCTCCGGGGAGGCTGCTCCTCTGCTTGTGATGGCTCCTCCTCTGAGCTAGTGGATATGTTGACCGCCTCTTCAACTAGGGGGTCAACTCCATGTACCATGAAGATATGCATCATCAGATGCAAATATGTACAGGGCATTTTTTTCTCCAGCACACAGTTTTGTAAGCGGGATTACCGCACCCCTGCACGAGTTTATAATGTAATAGGTCTACATGGATCATGTTAGGTCAGTTGCCTTAGGGTTTCTTCCTTAGGAGAGTTCCTTTTGCTGAGTGTTTTTTATCCTCGGGAGGTTAATGTGGCCTAACCAACCAGGTTAATCTCCCTTGAGTTTTTCACTCCCACCCAATAAATCCTCCAAAGTGGTGAAAGGATTTCTAATGAAATCATTCCTAGGTAGCTAGGGTTTAGGAATGTTGTAAATGACCATGTAAGACAGCACGCGGAATTTCGCGGAATTCTGGCAAGTTTAGCCAGGTTTTTTTTAAGTTTTGGAATTAATTAATTAATTAATTCTAGGTATTTAATGTAAAACTTAGGTCCCGGGATTTTTGATAGGGGTATTTGTACTCAAAATAAAGCTACTGAGACCCCCTACACCCATGGATCAAGTTTCAACTCAATCGGACAAGTTTTGCTAGGTTGTTTGTCCACTTAGGAGTTTTTCGGAAAAACGACAATTTTAATTGCCAAACCCAGGACATGGGCAAACATCAATTTTGTAATAATGAGTCAAATTAAGTGAAGTAAGTGGAAAATAATGATGAGAAAGACCCACCTAACCTATTCCTAACCTTTACCTACCCCTTAAACCCTCTTTTAATTTTTATTTACCTTTTAATTTAATCCCCATGTGGGTGATACGCCCCCTCTTAAAAAAACRTACGACCCTCATTTATGAGAGTYAAAACTCACTAGATTTAAGTCRTGGGTCCCTCTTCCTTACACTACACRCCCTACCTCACCTTCCCATGTCCCACTTTAGAGTGTGGACATCACACTCGTGCCACACCTCACCTTGGCTCACGCTTCCTCTTTCCTGTACGTCCCTACTCCCACGTAACTTTTAGAAACTCTCCTTTTAATGAAACGTGGGCCCATCTTTCCTCCCATACGATCCTTCCTCCACCATTCCCATGCCTTTGATGAGTGTGGCCAACACATCCACCCACACGCCAACCACGCTCCACACTCCAACATCACGCTTCTCCTCATCCATCGTGATTTCCCTCAAAACTTGCGCCATCCAATTCAAAAGTTGTGCCCCTCCTCTTGTAGGAAAGCAGAAACATCATCCATGAAAATGGAATGTGATTTCAAAGAAAAAGCATGAGCCATCCTCTTAACCAGTACGCATCCCCTCTCATGCCTTTTCACCTTTCACTCACCTCACATACTAATTTCGTCCCTACCCTAAAAGATTCACGCCACCCCTCCATGAGTTGTCTTGTGGCTTGGATTTGTGACATTTGTCATAGATCCATGAAGGGTCTATCTTCCTCTCATTACTATATAAGAAACCTCTCCTTCACTCTTTACTCACCTTTCATTATTGCACTGTTATGCTACTATTTTCTCACCATCCCACTCTCTCTATCTCTCTCATTATTGTMATACTTCTTCACTGGTGTTGTTCTTGAAGAGCTTGTGGCAATTAGTTGCTTCAACCTATTCCCATTGGATAATAAAAGGAAATAGCTTTGGAGGACTCAAGGATCTCAAGATTTGTCTCGATTCTTCACATGATCATGAGGTGAAATTGTTTTTGTTTTAAATATTATTGTGATTGTAGATAGATTGTTGAGTAAATTAGTTTACTTGGCTAGGCTTAGTGATTGTATAATTGCTAGCTTATATGATTTGCATTCACTAATGATAGAAATTAGTTTATGTTATTAGTGTGTGCAATCGTTATCTATTTTATCTCATGTTTTGTCTAAGACTTGCAGGTTACTTCAAGGAGAAGATATTGGGATAGATCCAAGCACGGATTTACCCCATTTACACTCCAAACATTTTCTGATTATCCTCATTCTTTTCCATTTCTGATTTTAGTAGCCAATATGCTTAGATAGGTCGATTTAAATCATATAATTTTCTGGTTTACATATGTAAGAAATTTCTGCCTAAAAACAGAAATTTCATAACTTTTTGAGTGTGTTGCAACTCAAATCAGCAAACAATAGCTTGTTGATTTTTGCAGGTTCTTACCAGGACAAGAGGGCATGCTGCCCAAATCACATGCACAACACACCCTCCAACAACTCCCCTCATTGTGGTAACGTTTTCTTCTTCCCGATCTACTCTAAAATACTGTAAACGCAAGCCCGAAGGAGTTGTACCCAAGTGGCTTGATTTCCTTTCAGTCTTTACTTTGCAAGCTTAGCTAGATTACTCGTGATTTCTACATGCATGCTTAACTAAAATAATCCAAAATAGATCTCACACTTAATTGCTAGATTAGAGCCCGTGGAGGCATAGTTGATATTTTCTTTCATGATTTACTTTGCATGCATGTCATTTTCTATTGTAGCGTTTTATCTTAACACATGCGTGCAAACATTGATATCTTAAAGGGCTCAATTAATCAATCTTTTACAATTCTGCAAGTTAGTTTTAGTTCTTATATCTTACATGTGCAATCTAATAATCTAAGAATTCGATCACTAATTCCGGTTTGGGTCCCCAAGGCCTTTTCCGGAAACTAAAATTTAACTTGCAATCCATTTGTTTAAAGGCATTAGCCTGTTTATCTCTAAATTTTCAGTATTTTGGCAATCCTTTGTTAAGCAAGCTACAAGCACTTAATCACACTTCACAGTATTTAGCTCATAGGTCTAAAATAAACTAATTAGACTTAATAGGACACCATAACTCACCATCTTCGCCATTTAAAAACTGGGGTTTTGAGGAAAGCCATGGAAGTTTTTCCGGAGTACTCGGCCTTAGGGTTGACCTGTGAAGCTAGGGTAGGCCTCGTTGCCTCACTTCTTGAGCATCCAACAACCACTTGGTAATAGGGGGAGGAGAGTTTTTGGGTTGACACCTAGATAGGGCTAGAATTAATCTCACACTTAATCACTTAATTTAATTTTCAATCTACAACATCAGCAATACAATTACACACTTGCAAGCTCACTGATCTCACTGTCTTTCAATTTACATTCATATGCAAGCTATCTTTGATGTGTTGTAGAAATAATATCTAAGTGGTTAAATCTTTCATTTGGAATATTTGGCTTTCCACGTTTTTCATCTATCCTTAATTTTTGTACTTGTGGTGTAATCCTTCAAGAAGTGTGCATCCACCAGGAGGCATTCTTTTGATTGGGTCTTGAGTGCTTTGCATCTCTTGGCCATTGAAAAGCAGTCCAACAGAAGTCTATCTGTTGTGAGCATGATTGGTTTCATGTGTTGATGATTGCTTTATCTTAAGTATCTTTAATTCCTGCACATGGGAGTAAACTTGTTAATGTATTGTATATCTTGTATCCAGTCTTAATCTGTATATCTTAGATGTTCTTTTGTAACTAGTTGTATCTATATTTTTGTGATCTTTTGTAACTTGTAATTATCTTGTAACGAATATCCCCCTAACTTAGTTGACCCCATTGCCCAATCTTAGGCACTAGTCTTAGTTGCCCTAGGAAAAGGTCTGACTCTCATACTTAGATAGTTGCATCTTGCATTTGTTGATTGACATCATAGGCTAGATTCTCCCTGACCTTTTAACCAATTAAAACCAACTCCTAGAATATTAAAACTCTTAATCTCATCTAGTAACTAGGGTCTACCCCCCTTGGCTTCCCTAGGAGTTAGCCTATATGGAAGAGGTTCAATTCAAAGTGACAGCGTGGACTTTGAACCTAGGCATTGTGCCTCTAAGGACACACTAAGTGAGCAGGACTTAGCTCACGTTTGCAAGTGTGTATAAAGACAACAACATCTTTGGCGCCACTGTTGGGGATAATTCATTTATCCTTGGTCAAAATGACTTAACATATTCTTTTAGAACTAAGCAATAAAACACTTTAGTCCCTAAAAATATTTGAACTTGCATTGGTTGATTTCGTGTGAATCTTTTCCAAGTGGCAACTCCATTGAACAAATCTGTCAGGTATATTACTAGGAGCATTGCACAAGGTTTGATTTACTCTTTTCCTAAACCCGAAAAGGTTTATAGGAGGAGGATAAATCATCTTGCCCCTAGGAGGCTACTTGAAAGTCTTGGAGAAGAAGCACTCACTGATATCCAATTATTGTTCCAAACCAATAATCAACAAACTGTTAATAATCCCACTAATAATACTAACGCAACCATGAGTATATTCTTGAGGCATTTGAATTTTGCAGCAATCCAAGGTGCCCCACACCAAGTCCCTGAGAAAGACATAGACAAGCTACCTACCTTTTAGGGAGACAATGCAATCAGTGCAAAGTCTCACATCTCGAACTTCCTGAGGTGTGTCTTGAAGTTTTGCCAAGGTCACGATGAATAAGATGTGAAGATGACCTTGTTTGTGTATTCACTTGAGGGGGATGCCGCTGAATGGTTTACCGATTTTGATCCAGCTAGGTTTAGAACCCTTGAAGAGATTTTGGATGAATTTAGAAAAAGATGGGGTGATCAGAAGGAACATAGGTTTCAGTTAGCAGCCCTCACTTCTAGCCATAAGAAAGAAAACGAAACTGTGGAGGAATTCAACGCTAAGTTCAACAGTTTAGTGAGGAGTCTTCATGATGAAATTAAACCCTCAGATGTTGCAGTCTTGATATACTATATGGAGGCTTTTAAGGGAGAAATGAGGTATGCCTTGAGGGATAAGGACCCTCAGGATTTGAAAACAGCACAAGCCACAGCTATCAAAATTAATAAGAACATGCAGGATGCTAGGAAGTCTAACATCCCAGGTTTTACTAGAGGGTCTTCTTCCCAACTTTTTGATGAGAAGAAGAAGAATGTTGAAAATCAGAAACCCTCCAGTGATGGCATTAAGGAACTCACTCAATTGATTAAACAAATGGAAATCAATCATGTTAATCAATTGAAGGAGCAAGTTAGTCAGATGAATGCCATGCAGAATAAGTTGATAGCCATGGAGAGGGGTCAGGATAATAGGTCCCAACATAGGCCAAATGACAAATGGCATAAGAAATCTCCTCCCCAAGATCAAAGACCACCAAATCCATTTGAATCCACTAATTGGGTTGACCACCAGGCTGTTCATTATTGCAGACCTTGTGAGAAATTCCATGATGAATCAATGTGCCAAGTCTTCCTTCACCTTTATGATGAGACGGGACCTTATGGATCTTCGAATGAACAAGTTAATATGTTTGGTCATAAGTATAATGATGGCATGTATGATTGGATGGATTCAAATGAACATAATGAGGGGGCGAGAAATGTGAATTGCATGAGTGATGTTGTGGTGGATAAGGTGACAGAAATGTTTGGTCCTAAGCCTACTCCACAACAAGTAGCTGAAATAGTTAAGTTTAGAGGCATTACCTACCAAAGAAATAGAAATAAAAATCAAAGTAACAACCAAGAAAACATTCCCAAGGTAGCTCAAAACCCCCCTAAGTCAAATGTGTATGCAAGTTAAGATTTAAATATTTACTTAGGAGGATGGTTAAGTAATGCAAAAATGTTGGTACCAGTGTCAGAATTAATGAAGATTCCTTCTCAGAGGGAGAAGCTACTCAGAGCCATAGACTGTCCTTCTCAGAAAAGTGTTGACCCTCCACCATCCAAAACTTATCAAGATGCACCGGTTATTCTTCAAAATATGGATAGGGGGGATGAAAAGAATAGACCCTTCTACCTATCCTTGCTCGTGAACGATTTTATTCTTCATAATTGTATGTTAGATTCAGGAGCTACTTCAAATGTTATGACTAAGAAAGTAATGGAACAGTTGAACTTAAGAATATCTAGGCCTTAT
>ML799681.1:121930-141152 GCA_009831015.1 Picea engelmannii
GTTTCCTCAAAAGATTATTCAAGCCATGTTTAATGAGGTGATATGGTTTTAGGGATGTCCAGTCATAGTAAGACCAAGGGCTGGTGTTGTCTGTGGGTGCCTTTGTAGGAGGCGAGCTGTACCCGTCATGGATGCATTTTTTCTAAGCCCTTTTATTGCCTTATCTTTCTTTTATTGCTTTTTATTTCTTTTTTACTACAAGGTCTGACCAGAGGACACTGCCTTGGCTTGGTGGCCAGAGCTGACAGCGTTACCCACTAGTATCTTCACAGAAATGAGAAGGTTGGCTCGTGATGAGACCCCCTTTCCCTTGGCCATGCGACCAAAGGTCACTGCCCTGGTTTGGTGACCAGATAGTGGCAATGTCATACTGCTAAATACCTATGAACATAATGGGCCAGCTCATGATGAGACCTCCCATCCTCTTGGTTAGGTCTTGCATTTATTTATTTTATCAATTTTCTTAGGGTCCCCTAGTTTCTTATCGAGAGGCCTTTTATTGCCTTCTCGGGGATCCCCTGGGCGAAGCATCTCTAGGTTTTATTTCCTATGGCTTTTACCTTTTACCAGCTGCTTTTACCCCCTGGGCCTTTAGCCCCTTCTTCCCACAAGACAAAGTTTACCCTGAGAGGTCATCCTAATGGCCAGACTAGGGGAATGGGACGGATGAGCGGGGTATAAGATGTAAAAGTGATAAGATGGTGGGAGTGGACGATGGCTCTGCAAATCCCCCTTGGTGGCTAACCAAAACCCATGAATACCATCTTGCTAAGTTACCCCATCAATCACCACAACAGTGGTCAAGTGGATTAGTGTAAGATCCAAGCAGTCATCAGAAATGAAAGGAACCTAATGCATATATAAGAAGGTTATAACAATCAAATATGACACATACCATGATACCTCAGACCAATTACCTCATGGAGCAAGATTCCTCTCTGATGCAAGCCCAGGCCGATGGTGATGGATGCTGCTACTGCTGACAGGACAAGTCTGGCTGAGAAGAAGACAGATGGGCCCTCTAGGGCCATGCTCAAGTCACTCCTGCTCTCGGTACTCCATGTCTAGGACCATGTGGGCCTCGAGACATGATCTCCTAGTTATCCCTATATATCGGGGATAACATGGCCAACACAAACACCCACACGCCAGCCACACTCCACACTCCAACATTCACGCTTCTCCTCATCCATCGTGATTTCCCTCAAAGCTTGCGCCATCCAATTGGAAAGTTGCGCCCTTCCTCTTGTAGGAAAGCAGAAACATCATCCATGAAAGTGGAATGTGCTTTCAAAGAAAAGGTGTGATCCATCCTCTTAACCAGTACGCATGCCCTCTCATGCCTTTTCACCTTTCACTCACCTCACATACTAATTTCGCCCCTACTCTAAAAGCTTCACACCACCCCTCCATGAGTTGTCTTGTGGCTTGGATTTGTGACATTTGTCATAGATCCATGAAGGGTCTATCTTCCTCTCATTACTATATAAGAAACCTCTCCTTCACTCTTTACTCACCTTTCATTATTGCACTGTTATCCTACTATTTTCTCACCATCCCACTCTCTCTATCTCTCTCATTATTGTCATACTTTTTCACTAGTGTTGTTCTTGAAGAGCTTGTGGCAATTAATTGCTTCAACCTCTTCCCATTGGATAATAAAAGGAAATAGCTTTGGAGGACTCAAGGATCTCAAGATTTGTCTCGATTCTTCACATGATCATGAGATGAAACTGTTTTTTTTTTAAATATTATTGTGATTGTAGATAGATTGTTGAGTAAATTAGTTTACTTGGCTAGGCTTAGTGATTGTATAATTGCTAGCTTATATGATTTGCATTCACTAATGATAGAAATTAGTTATGTTATTAGTGTGTGCAATTGTTATCTATTTTATCTCACGTTTTGTCTAAGACTTGCAGGTTACTTCAAGGAGAAGATATTGGGATAGATCCAAGCATGGATTTACCCTTACTTCTCATTTACACTCCAAACATTTTCTGATTATTCTCATGCTTTTCCATTTCTGATTTTAATAGCTAATATGCTTAGATAGGTTGATTTAAATCATATAATTTTTTGGTTTACATATGTAAGAAATTTCTGCCTAAAAACAGAAATTTCATAACTTTTTGAGTGTGTTGCAGCTCAAATCAGCAAGCAATAGCTTGCTGATTTTTGCAGGTTCTTACCAGGACAAGAGGGCATGCTACCCAAATCACATGCACAACACACCCTCCAACAACTCCTCTTGCTATGGTAACATTTTCTTCTTCCCGATCTACTCTAAAATACTGTAAATGCAAGCCCAAAGGAGTTGTACCCAAGTGGCTTGATTTCCTTTCAATCTTTACTTTGCAAGCTTAGATAGATTAGTCGTGATTTCTACATGCATGCTTAACTAAAATAATCCAGAGTAGATCTCACACTCAATTGCTAGATTAGAGCCTGTGGAGGCATAGTTGATATTTGCTTTCGTGATTTACTTTACATGCATGTCATTTTCTGTTGTAGCGTTTTATCTTAACACATGCGTGCAAACATCGATATCTTAAAGGACTCAATTAATCAATCTTTTACAATTTTGCAAGTCAGTTTTAGTTCTTATATCTTACATGTGCAATCTAATAATCTAAGAATTCAATCACTAATTCCGATTTGGGTCCCCAAGGCCTTTTTCGAAAACTAAAATTTAACTTGCCATCCATTTGTTTAAAGGCATCAGCCTATTTATCTCTAATTTTTCAGTATTTTGGCAATCCTTTGTTGAGCAAGCTACAAGCACTTAATCACACTTCACAGTGTTTAGCTCATAGGTCTAAAATAAACTAATTAGAATTAATAGGACACCATAACTCACCATCTTCGCCATTTAAAAACTGGGGTTTTGAGGAAAGCCACAGAAGTTTTTCCAGAGTACTCGGCGTTAGGGTTGACCTGTGAAGCTAGGGTAGGCCTCGTTGCCTCACTTCTTAAGCATCCAGCAACCACTTGGTAATAGGGGGAGGAGAGTTTTTGGGTTGACACCTAGATAGGGATAGAATTAATCTCACACTTAATCACTTAATTTAATTTTCAATCTACAACATCAGCAATACAATTACACACTTGCAAGCTCACTGATCTCACTGTCTTTCAATTTACATTCATATGCAAGCTATCTTTGATGTGTTGTAGAAATAATATCTAAGTGGTTAAATCTTTCATTTGGAATATTTGCCTTTCCACGTTTTTCATCCATCCTTAATTTTTGTACTTGTGGTGTGATACTTCAAGAAGTGCGCATCCACCAGGAGGCATTCTCTTGATTGGGTCTTTGGTGCTTTGCGTCTCATGGCCATTGAAAAGCAGTCCAACATAAGTCTATCTGTTGTGAGCATGCTTGGTTTCATGTGTTGATGATTGCTTTATCTTGAGTATCTTTAATTCCTGCACATGCGAGTAAACTTGTTAGTATATTGTATATCTTGTATCTAGTCTTAATCTGTATATCTTAGATGTTCTTTTGTAACTAGTTGTATCTATCTTTTTGTGATCTTTTGTAACTTGTAATTATCTTGTAACGAATATCCCCCTAACTTAGTTGACCCCATTTCCCAATCTTAGGCACTAGTCTTAGTTTCCCTAGGAAAAGGTATGACTCTCATACTTAGATAGTTGCATCTTGCATTTGCTGATTGACATCATAGGCTAGATTCCCCCTAACCTTTTAACCAATTAAAACCAACTCCTAGAACATTAAAACTCTTAATCTCATCTAGTAACTAGGGTCTACCCCCCTTGGCTTCCATAGGAGTTAGCCTAGACGGAAGAGGTTCAAGTCAAAGTGACAGCGTGGACTTTGAACCTAGGTATTGTGCCTCTGAGGACACACTAAGTGAGCAGGACTTAGCTCACGTTTACAAGTGTGTATAAGGACAACAACAGGATCCACTGTCATGCTCCTACTCCTCACTATCCACACTATCTGTTGCCACCTCAATATAATGGATCTCTCCCTTGCCCGTGCACCTGTGGCCTGGGACCCAAGGGTCCTTGCAGGTCAAGCAGAGCTTCTTCCTCATATGCTCTCACCTTGTCTCATCGTCCAATGTCTCCTTGCCCTTCCACTCTCTCTGGAATGGCTTCCTGTCTCGGTCCCTCTGTGGTATGAAGGGTTTGGAAAATGGTTTAGTCTTCAGCGCTAAGTCTTCCAAATCTCGAGTGCGTAAGATGGCATCCTGCAAGGTGTGAGGCTTGTATGCCTTCACCCATCCTCTCAAGGGTTCTATGAGCTCCTCTGTGAATAACATAATCAACCTGGTCTCTAAGATATCTGTCACTACCACTGCTACCCGCTGAAACTCCGTGATGAATGCCTCTACTGTGCCAGTTTGTTTCAACTGGGCTACATCCTTGAAATGAATCTCTCTGTGAACTCCCTGTAGGAAGTGACTTGACTGTAACCCAACGTCGCCAGTCCATGATGCCACCACTCGTGTGCCTCACCCTCCAAGTGTAGGGTAGCAAAATTGATGGCCTCTGTCTCGGTCATCTGCTTGAGCTTGTAGTACGTGTCTAGATTTTGTACCCAAGCTTTGGCAGTGCATTTGGACGATCCGTCAAAAGAAGGTATGGTGAGTTTACCAACTTTCCGGATGAAATCCAGGTTATTCCCCTGCTGCTACTGTTGTCCTCCTCTCTGAGGCTCTCTGGGGTGGTTCCTGAGTCTGAGTCCACAGTATTCAACCAAGGTCATGTCCTAATGGAAGTCATGGCCCAATGTTGCATACTCCCTCCTGTACTCTGCAATGTTCTCTTCTTGAGTGGGCGGCCTCTGTGCTATCGGCTGTTGTGTTGCTGCTAGGGGTTCCCTCTGGAAACTGGGGAACAATCGACTAGGAATCCTACTCGAAGAGGTGCATGTGCGAGTAGGTGACTGGGGTCTACTGCCTACCCCTGAGTTCCCCTACACTCCATGTGGGGCTTGTGTGCCTGGGGTGCCCACTATAGCCAATCTATCATCCATCTGTGCCAAGGACTGATTCATGGCCTGCTGACTGACTACCAGATTGTTGAGTACCTGCATGAAGGTTGCCTCCGGTTCCATGGGGGCCTTGCCATTGCCCTATGGTATCTCATATTTGTCTCCCAATATCCTCTCTTCCTCACGCTCTGCCTCATGCGCTGCCCTTCTCTCTGCTTCCTTGTGTGCCTCTTCCTCTTCCTATGAACTGGGAGGAAAAGGGGGGAAATCTGTTCTAGGTCTCCTCTCCCTGCATCTGTTGTAAGTGATGTACTCGTCACCTACATGCTCACGGCCCTCTAGTTCACCTACTGAACTCATCCTCTTTAGTCACGGGCTGGCAGGACTAAATCTTTGATACCTTTGTAGTATCCCGGATTCGGCTAGTCTAGGAAATGCTTCTAATCTGCTATGACTATTGTCTAGACTCTAATCCGATACACTGGGGATTTTTGGATGCATTTAAGCTGCAGGTTTTAACATGCTTGGTGTTTTTCGCATGTGTGTAGATAAATAAGTGTTTACAACATATGAATAAGCATACAGATAGTAAATGACACAAAAGACTGTAAATCATTTATTATGATATTTTTGCGGGTTACAATGTCGTATGCGACTGAAAATAGAGAATCACTCGGCTAGATCAGATCTAAGGAGATCTTAGCCAGAATACAATAAAGAAGTAAACAAGAAAGATGATACCCGGACGATAGAAGACTGCTATGGGATAGGATGTGAGTTGGATGATCTGTTGTGTGCTATGGCAACTGCTGCGGAACTGGATTATGCGCCCTGGTGGCTACACACCTCATATATGTCTGGAAATTGTACCAAACAATGCACCTTTCCCTCTCACTCAGTCCTGGTGACTGACAGACTAACAATTGGCCCTCTGTTGATATGTCTGGACCCCGGATGGATCCCCCTGGGGAAATGCACCTCCTCTGCTCCTGGAAACTACGCCCTAATGATACCTTTGTCAGAATTGGTTGATAAGGGTTTCAAACTGAGAACCCTAGGCTCCTTTGAAATGGGTCAGAAGGATTTCCCTGGATCCGATCTGATGATCTCTCGGGAATCCCAAATGTGTCCCCAACTGTCGCACCCTCAATGGCTAATAAATGCGCCCAAGATGATTTCTCCGTCAGAATCTGACGAGAAATGAGGAAATAGAATTGTCCTACCCTCCTCTCAACTGGGTCGGAGGGGAATCACTAGATTCTCCCTGACTGGGATAAGTCGACTCAACTGATGCTCAATAGTTGCGCCCTCTACCTGGACAAGTGCGCCCTCACTGCTGCAACTGGATAACTATTGTTGAAGTACGATGGAAGATCTAGGTGATCTTTCCAGTGATTAGGGTGTGTCTCTCAACATCGAAATCAACCTTTGGGTGTCTTCCTCCTGGAAACTACAAGCTCTCTCTTGAGATGAGTCTCTCTCCTCAACTGACAAGTCAAATTCTTCATAATGATGAATTAGGTCGCTTTACCCTTTTATTATAGCTTCCCAAAACCCTAATTCACTGTTGACCTATTTTTAGCTCATATGTTCTATTTTTAGCTCACTTTGGCTTAAAAGCGCTTTTAGTCACTTTTAACTCAATGTCACTTTCGAATTATAACACCCTCAGCTGAAGTGACCTCTAGTAACCATGTTTACTCCTGTATGGCCATGGCTATAGCCTAACGGGGTTGTTTAGACTATTAAGCCTCCTCTCCAGAGCTCCTCTTCGGAAAGAGACATTACAAGAGTTGTGCAGATAAAGGCAGATCTCACAGAGAGTTTAAAGTGGGTAACCACATGTTTTTGAAGGTGGAGCCAGAAGGCGATTTTCGAGTGCGACCAGTTTGCATATTGGATCAGAAAATCAGGCAGCTCCAGAATCGATCCATGGAGTTGGTAAAGGTCCAATGGACCTGGTACGGTCTTGAGGATGCAACCTGGGAGTGCAAGGATGTTATGTGAGTAGAGTATCATCATCTTTTTGAAGATTTTTAAATTTTTTGTATGTACATGTGTATATGATGCACTGAGGACAATGCATAAATAAGGGGGAGGGGAATGTAATGTCCCTAATCCAGACCCTTTGTAATTGTACATATAGATTGGTGAACAATTAGCACTAAGTTTTGGTGTTGCACGCACCAGAGTAGTGCGCGGAGAATTGCTATCAAAGACAAGGTGCGCACATTTCATAGTTTTGCGTGCACCTGGGTAAGTGTGCATGTTTTACAGTGTTGCATGCACTTGGGTAACTGCATGGGAATGACCTGGGATTGCGCACCAAGATGAGTTATATATATGTATATATATAACTGTATATGTATTGAGGCCAGAGAGCCTATGTGATTATGAGGATGGTGAACTGAGACGCAAATAGGCCAGTGCGCCTATCCATGTAAATATAATCTCAGTTATTAATATAATATTACATCGCTACGTGCAAACAGAATCGAATGAAAAGAGATGGGGGGCTAACTCCATCGAAAAGGGAAAATGGGGCAAGATTTAAGTCTTAGGGAATATTTTATAATATTTCTGGAAAAGTGTAAAGTTCCTGAGGGTAGGGAATGAGTCACCAAGTGGCTTAAGCTACTTCTGAAGGTGGCAAGCATCAAGATTAAGGCATGTAACATATATTGATGGCCTTAGTGTATTTTTGGAAGAGAACTCATTTCTGGAAGGGAACTCATTGGGAGAATTCTTTCTGGTGAGGAATTCATTCGGGGAATTTCATTATGAGGATTATTCATGTTGCAAAATCTCCTGAGTAGAAGGGGGTCAAACAGTATGGAAAATACAATTATTACCTTATCTGCACAGAGAATCTTGTAATGGGTTTATGTATTGTAATCCTAGTCTTTATGTCGAAGAGGCGGGTTGTCAAGCCCGTGAGCAGTCTCTTTGGGTGAGATATTTGTTGTTGAAGAGGCGGGTGGTCAGGCCCTATGCAGTCTCTCTGGGTAGGAGATTTGTTGGGAATTTTTCCCTAGTGCATCGGGCATTAGATGCAGGGCTCAGATATTTCCTGTCCGGGATGTTTCTAGTAACCCTGGAAGGGAAGTGGGGCAGCCGAAGGACTGTTGAACAGAGAAGGGGCACACTTCCTTGGGTGTGGCAAGTGCATGGGGAAGGAGAGACTGTAGGCTAGTTGCAGTAGTGGACACATTGGACTGAGCAATCCTGTTGAGTATCAGACCTTAGCATGTCACTAGGAACCCTTTTTCCCTGGTGGAGTTAAGCCCCAACTCGGGGGTGACCTGTTGCTGAAAGCTTATGAGCGACAAAGTCTATGGTTGGGAGGAACGTCTGAGTTATGCACGCAGTAGATGATTTTCATAAAAGATAAGTGTCTTATGTGCTTGTCTCATTTTTTTTGTGCATATTTATCTATGTTTGATATGGTTTAATTCTTGTATGTTGTCGCATATAAGTAATTGTTTTTATTTTGTCTAATGTTGCTTGCTCATGTAAATATGGTGCTTAGAACCTGTATTTGTAGTTGTGCATGAATATGAAAAATGTTGATAGTTTTCCTGTAAGCGAACCTTATGACTTTGGTATGAGCTTTTGGGGAATGTTTGAATGGTCGTGTGTACAAAGAATACTCTATGTGCACTAGAGGCTAGATTTACTCGTGCGCACTGGGAAGCAGTCTACGACGTTGCGTGCACAAGGAGAATAGATTTGGTGTGTGACGCCAGGATGGTTGCGTGCACAGTCGTGCTGCGGGATCAGTACACTAGTGCGCAGTTGTTTGAGTCACTTCAATTGCTTAAAGTTGTGTTAAAAGGAGAAAGTTGCTTCCGTTGTTATAAGTTGTGTGGTGCGACTCAAGCTTGGGCTGAGCGCGTTACTTAAAGTGATATTGCACGAACTTGTGTTTAGAGTAGAATCGGTGTAGTGTATTTTGGAACAACATTGTTCAGTAGTATGTTGGATGATATTAAAGATTAGTATCAAAGAAATGTCAGAGTGTTTTTGGAGTAGCATGGTCCAGCCTGGGTGGCTGGGGATGTTACAATGTCAAAAGAATGTCTATGAAAATGCAAATTTATTTTGCATTTTTCGGTGGTAATAAGTTTGTTAGAATAGAGGAGCATGTCTCTACTCTAGGAAACAAAATGGATCAATTGGCTAACACGTTCTCCAATTTCATGGTAGTCATGTTGGACAAGAAGGGGGGAGAACCCCAACAAGAAGAGGAGAAAAATCCTTGAAAGAAAGGAAACCCAGAAAGGGGAAACTTCCAAGGAACACACTATAGTAGAGTCTCCAATTGGTTCAAACTTGAACCCATTTGACATCTATCCCTATGACGAACAAGTGGATGAAGAAAAATTAAACAATTGGCTTAGACAACCGGAGGTTTATTTAAGCGTTTGTGGGTATAATGATAGCAGCAGATCTCATTTTCCCATTTAAAAATGTCCAACCACGACCTGGTGTGGTGGGATAGTTATGTTCTGTCTCACGGGAAGTAGCTAGTACAATAATTGTATCATTTAAAACAACTTATCAAAGCCCAATTCTATTCTATCGTGTAAGAGAGAGAGCAGAAGCTGAAGTGGCAATATTTCCATCGGAATTAAGGGTAATCTGTTCAAGACTATACTTCTGAATTCCTGAAATAGAGAATTCTAATGAACATATCCAATATGTATCCACAATAAAGGATAAACATTTGGGAGGTTTTAATAGAGTGTGATGTAGAGTTCAAATTTTTAAAGAAGAAGCTCGTTAATGGTAGACAAAATATGGTGCATGGGAGGGTTTACCTTAGGTGAGTTTGCATATGTGATTTTGCAATATTGAATGTCCTAGCTGCAATTACCAGCCATCAAATTAGTGTTATGACTGGATCTGATAGCTTTTACCGCTGTGAATTGGCTTGTGGGCACTAGTTCAGTTGTCATAAGGCTTGTAGGGGCCAAATGGCCGCCCTACTGCCTGATATTATTCTATATTCACTACAAGGATTTCCTGTTGAAGCTCATATTGGTGTCAGCAATGGTGCCATTGAAGGTCCCTCACAAGTTTGTTCCAAAAGTTTTCCACAGGGTACTGAGATTCATAAAATTTTAGTTGAAATTTTATATGTTGTGGTTTGTGATGGTGTAAACTTTAAGGCGTTGAGCCCGGTTACATTATTTGTTGGTAGAGACCCCCCAAATCTATTACCAGGGCCTAGGTTAAAGACGATTGGGAGCCATACATATCGATATGCATTACCACTTGACACTTGACAAAGGGCTTGCTATTGTAGTTATACACACCTACAAATGTGGAGAAGTCTCCAACCCACTTGGTGTGTCCTTGGAGGCACAAGCCTAAGTCCAGACCCACTGTCACCTCGATCTGGATCTCTTCCGTCTAGGCTCACTCCTAGGGAAGCCAAGGGGGGTAGACCCTATTTAACTAAGTTAAGTTTTAATTAATGATCTAGGAGTTAATTTGGTTTTCAGTTAGGGAGACCCAACCCAATGACAAGAAAACAATGCAAATGCAATTCTTTTAATGAAAAACAAACCCTTTCTTCTTCAACACAATAAAAATACCAGTGCCTAAATGTACCCAAAGTCCACTTATTGAGATATGCAATTAAAGATATATCTACAACATGAAATAAAACATGAAATATCTACACAATGAAATGACTATTAACTTTAGACAATTATTTCCAAATGAATAAAGAATACTTTCAACCCAAAAATAAAGATGCTTTAACACATGTAAATATCCACAATGAAAGAATTTGCTGAAAATTAAATAGCTTGAAATAAAAGATTGCTTGAAAAGTAAAATTGCACAACTTGGAAAGTAAGATTGCTTTGAAAGTGAAATTGCACAACTTGGAAAGTAAGATTGTTTTGAAAGTGAATAGCTAAACTTGAAATGAAATGTTGTGAATGTTGTGTTGGTTGATTTTAATAAGTTTTAGGTCTCTCTTGAGCTTATGGGATTAGATGTGAATTGTTGTAGTCCTAAGCTATGTGACTACCCAAATCCCTATCCCTTCAACCAAAAGGAAGTGTTGGGCACTCAAGAAGAAGAACAAACAAGGTTTTTCCCTAGCTCCATAGGTCAAATCCAGAATGCTTGGGCACTCAACAAGAGGGACACGTAGTACCGTGAAACCGTCCCTGGCTTCAACCTCTTCTAGCCTCCCAAGTCACCCTATTTTGGTGGTTGAAACAATAAGTGGATTGAGTGCCTAATTAATCTAGCCACACAGTCCTTTTGCCCTTTCTTCGTTACTCAAGATCCACAAAATGGCAAGGGGAGGGAATACAGGGCAAAAAGCGGGGCACAAATTCAATTACTTTGCAACGAAATAAACTATACTAGCCTTCACGATTTTGCAAGGTTGGCAAAGCCAAACACAATGCAAGATGTGGGTGAAATTTAACAATTGAAATGACTTGAAAACAAAATACAACAATAGCTAGCCACACAACTTTGTCTTAAGGACAAAGGTGGGCAAAAATGAATAACTTAACAACCTCACAACAATGGCACAATGTGGAGGGCAAGCCTACCGATTTTGTGCCAAGGTGGGTGAAATAAAAATAACTTAAATGAAAGAATTATACTAGCCACACAACCTTCTCTTTATGGGAGAAGTAGGGCAAAAAATAATATGTAAAAACAGAAAATTAAAATCTAATCTAACCTTCATGATTTTGCATGGATGGCAAAGTCAATCACTATGCAAGGTGTGGACAAAAACTAAAGCTAAATTACAATATCATATTTTCGAATTTAGAAATGAGGATGCAAGCCCAAGAGACTCTCTTGGGCTGCTTACAATGTTTTAGAAGATGAGAAATGGAAGGGGGTTTGGTAGCCAAACTCTTGGAGGCTTTCTTGAGTGTTTTGGGGAAAAAAACGAGCAGCACCTCCCCTTACCCTGGTGAGAACCTGCATTAAACAACAAGCTTTGCTTGTTGGAAAATGCTACAAAACACTTAGAGATGATTAATTTCTGTTAGTACATAAAACAGAAATTAACATACAGATGAAGTTTAAATGACTATTTCAGACCCAAAAAATGTTCAAAAGTAAGAGGAAAGGATGGATATGAGAACAGAAAAATAAATGAAGCCTTGGATGGTTGAATGAGTGAATTTCCAGATCTGAAATTCACTCCTCCAAGCCTTTGATGACCCGCAAATGAGTATATTCTTGCTACACAATACAACAAGAAGGTGAATGCATCTAATAAGCTTGTAAAATACTTTCCAAACTTGAAAGAAACAATCACAAAACTAATAGCAATACTGCTACCATTCCTTCCCAAGCAAAATACTTTACTTGGGTCTCTAAGTTAAACTAATGAAAGAAAGAAATACAAGAATTAAAATGCAGCAATATCACCTCACAATAACACCATGAATAGCACCAAGAAGACTCTCAATGCACACAAGAGATCCTCCAAAGCTTCTTTTATTATTCAGAAAATGTTGTTGCAAATACTTGCAGCGAGATTTACAATGAGAGAATGGGAGAGAGAAAGAAGAGAATGGGAGAAATTTGGGCAGCATAGACTTTCTCTGAAATTAGATGGGGAAACGAGGAGGGGGGGCCTTTCTTTTAAGAGAGGAAGACAAGGTAGACCCCTCTTGCATGCTTTACAAGTGGCATCCATGCAAGAGCGAGGCTCACTCAAAGGGGGGGGGGGCACCATGAGAGAGGGGAACTCTCATTAGAATAGGAAACTCAAAAATGGGGGAAGAAACCCCCTATCCTAAGTTTAAACCTCTCTCTAATGCCCCAAGGTGTGAAATGGAGCCCCCATGTGGTCCCCATCACCAAATGGCCAATCCAATGGAGATGGTGAGCCCCACAAGAGCCAAATTCACCCCCCTCTCTAAAGTTAAGTTGAATGAGAGGTAGGAAAGGGGGGATCTGATTTATTTGACCCTCTATAACATAGAAATGACTTAGGAAACAATTTTCCCTCATTTTCTCATGTTTTACAATTTTAGGCAAAATTTGGCATTTTTAATTTAGCCAATTATTTGTTGATTTTTGACTGACTTATACTCCTCATGGACATTGACCTAGAAAAACTTGTCCAATTGAGCTAAAACTTGGTCCAAGGGTGTAGGGGGTCATAATACATTTGAATTGAGTACCCATACCCCTATACAATATCCCCAAGGACCAAATTTTTACATTTTACATCGAAAATAGTTAAAAATTTTCAATTTCTGGAAATTTTAATTATTAAAAAATCCTATCAAAACTTAATGGAATTTCGCAAGACTCTAGGATATGTCTACCATGGTCATATACAACACTTATTAACCTTAGTCACCCATTGGTATCGATCATTAGAACACCTTTCACCACTTTGGAGGATTATTTGAGTGAAAAACTCAAGGATAATTAAACTCGTTGTTAAGCAAGATTAATTACCTGAAGAAAAAAAACACTTGATGAAAGGAATTCCCTAATGATTAATTCCTAGGCAACTAACCTAAAAAATGACCCATGCTAACATATTACATTATTATCCCATGCAGGAGAGCAGACATTCCGAGTACAAAAAAGTGTTGGGGGTAGAATTGCCCTGCTGAGCCAAAAGTCTTCAAATTTGTTGTACCACAAGGTACATATCTTCATGGTACATGACGTTGACCCATAGTCGAAATAGGTGGTCAACATCTAGCTCCACATGGGGACATATGTTCGATATTTTTTGGAAGGAGAGCATGCGAGAACTTCAGAATCTACAAAACAAAGTGCTTACCAATACCCAACATAAGTGCATGTGTAAAAGAATAAACCATAAATAAACGAAACGATATTGACAATAATCACATAAACAAAATGACTATACAATGAACTATATACATAAATGAAATAATAACCAAACTTAAAGAATCAAGAGAAAAAAGGTTAGAGATACATTACAAAGGGTGCCCCTTTGGACACCAGGTTGCTCATCATTTGAAAAATAGCTTGAGTTGTTACCTAGTCCGCGGAATATTGATGGGCTCACCATCCAAATGGATGAGGTAGAAAGAATTTGGACTGGCCACATCATGGATGAGGTAAGACCCTAGGTGTCTAAAAAGTCCCTATCCAGGGTGACTCGTTGAAGATCCTTTTCCAAGTTTTATCAACTTAGAGTTTTTCTTGAGAATAGAACACCCAAGCAACATGCTTTTTCTGTTTTTCAACCAAACTTTGAAGTATGGCCAATCTTGTAAATTTTTTGTGAATTTCTGCATATGACCGTCATGGTGGAAGGCCAACCATTGTTCGTAATGATTTGGAATTTGTAGACTGCAATTGCCTTCCATGTTCCCACTATCTTGTATTGAATCATCTGATGGGTGAGAGGTTGGAAGTGGGATTGTCAAGGACATTTCTTCATTGTTTCCATCAAGGTTGTCGATGATCTTTTCTGAAGAGATGGGTTCTTCGAGAGGCGGGTGGGGATGTGAATTATTTGGATATTCAACAACTTCAAACTCAATTTCCCCTTGATCAATCGATGACTCATTTATGGGCTCATCCAGAATTTCAAGGTAAAATTCCCTTTCTTTTTCACTGTGAAGCTCTAGTTCTATAAGATCTGAGTATCTGATGTAATTACTTGTACTAGCAAGGTGAGATTCCAAGACTCTCAACTGATTTACACCAATGAATTCTGTGGTTTTAATATCCTCTATCAATTTATTGTCGGGAGCTGATGAAGCATCTAGCCAAAGACAATCTTCCTGTTCATCCCCCCTTCTCTCTAAAAAGGCATGTATCAAATCCTGTATGGTCTTGAACTCACAATCATCTGAATCATGAAACCAATCATAAGCATATTCCTCAACAAGAGTCAAGGAAAACAATTTCATTAGAACATCCTCATGAATATGTGGACCACACCATTTACTAATACACTGCCAAAAGGCTTTGATGTAAGAGTTAGCATCATCATTATTACGAAAATCAGGCAAGTTTTCAATAGTTGCTTCAGGAAGTTCATGAGGATAACCAACTATTCTTGAAAAATCAATAGGATGAAAAAAATCCTCCAAAAGTAGACTCATGAGAAACAGAAAAAGAAAAAGAAAAAAAAATTACAGGAAAGGACTGGGACCACAAAAATTATTAAGGATTAGTAGTTGTAGGATTATTATGTGCAAACAAGAGATGTATATCAAAGATTGCTTCTTCTCCAAGACTTTCAAGGAGCTTACAAGGAGCTAGTCTATTTATTCTCCTCGTATACACCCTTTCAGGTTCAGGAAAAGAATTAACCCACCCTTGCGGGTTGCTCCTGGTAGGATGTCTCAAGGAATGATTAAGTGGAGTTTCCACTTGGAGACTAAGCAATGTCAAATAACACAACTCAAGTTTAAAAAATTAAGGGAAAAGTTTGTTACTTAGTTATTTTGTTTTTAATGAATTAATTAGATTTTGTCGATTAACCAAGGATAAGAGACTTATCCCCGGCAATGGCGCCAAAGATGTTATCGTCCTTATACACACCTACAAACGTGGAGAATTCCATTGGACCCATTGCGAGCCTCTTTTTTGTTGTTGCACTCCCACACCCAATTGGGTAATTGCTAGATGGTTTCGTCAAGAATGGAAGAGGATCCTCATTCTTGGGTCTCCTAGATGTTGTTGCCACAATCCCTATGCCAACATGTGCCTCTCTTTCCAATTCACTTCATTTGGATTCATTCACTCCTTGACATGGTCCAAGTCCATAAGTTGTGCCCAACAAATGGCCCTTTACTCGGAAGTAGGTTCTCGTAAATTGATTCTTGAAAAAATTACATGTCCAAAGAATATTACCTCCTCCTGTTAACTTGGACTCAGGCCCTTGATGTCTTGTGACATACTTCCATAATGGATACTTTGAATCTTGAGCTTGTTGTCTTGCTAAAAGAGTGTTTTTTCCAGCACTTGAAATTGTTGTTGTTGCCCGCCCCACTTCCAACAAATGGAACATTAGCTGACCCTGTTGAAAATGAAGGAGAGGGGACAACATTAGTGGGAAAATCTCTCCCTTTCTTTTTCCCTCTTCCAACTTCCATTGATGATTGAGCCACGGTTGCTCTGTTGTAGCACACTTCTTGCCCTTGGACTACTGATGTAGGAAAAAACTTAAAGAATGGTGGACAAATCCACTTGCTTGGCACCAAATCACTTCTCACACTCCACTAAAGCCCTTTGCTACACTCCAAAATGCTTGTTTCTCCAACCTGTGACACAAATGAGCCAAAAACAAAGTGAAAAACGCTTTTAAAAGCCGCAGGACATCCTTTTCATTGGACATGTGTCCGGTTTTCGTGACATATTTTTTGGAAGTGTCGGACACGAAATTGCATCGTGTCCCGTGAACAAGACACGATGCAACTTAGTGATCGACACGAATTGGGACGAATTGTGTCCGACACGTGACACGGAGGGGGTTTAGGACGTGTTAGGTGACTTAGGTGAAAATTAAGAGTCACAAAGTTCTTTTTTTCCAGCGCTTGTGTCACCTACCCATCAAGGTATTTTTCTTAACTCTTCTCTAGTCATCTTCATCCTTGGCAATGGCTTGCCTATTGGAGGAGGAGACTAGGGCCTACAACTACTCCCTTTTGGGAAGAAGCAAATTGGGAGAAGCCAGCGGGTTACTCACCAAGGCTAGGTCGGTCGAAGTGGAGGGCATTGACCCAAAGGCTTGGGAGCCACATTGCCCTTATTTCCTTTTTTGACCACTTAAATCTACTCTCCACCTTCAATAGAGGGAGAAGCCTTTTGGGTCTAAGATGTCTGGGTAGAAGATAAGGGAGTATCAAATGAGTCAACCCTAGACAACATGAGGCAATCTCTAATCCTATGGTCTGGGATCTAGTAGCAAAAACATGCATTTGGAAAATTGATAGACCTAATAGTTTGATGAATGACCTTAAGGCCGACCTAGATGAAACTTTGTTCTTTCAGGTCTTAGGATAGGTTAAAATTTATAAGTAATAGGCATTGATGTCCTTTGTTGAGTTTATCAAAGAAAAATATGATGATTTGGACCATGAGGAGCTTGGAAATGAGTTTTATGAGGATCACTTGGATGACCAACTTTCTCTTTCATCACATGAGAAGTTTGATTAAGTTCCTGAAAACCTTGCTGCAGCACCTCATGAAGATCTTGATAGTGAAATATCTATGGAATACTATGCATTGTGTGTTGTTTTGGAAGAAGCATCTTGTGATGTACACTTGCATGGGGAGGATATTCCAACAGCCATCATTGTTTCCAAGGAGGACAAACCTTTGGTAAGTTATGGTGAATTTCCTTTTCCAATTTCTGAACATAAGCAATCTTGGCTTGATTGGAAAATGTACATGGGATGTTGATTGTTGGTTTGATCATGAAGACCCCATCTATGACATGGATAGTGAAAGCTTGGTGGCGGAAAACATGGATTTACAATTCCTTTTTCCAATCAGCCTTGAGAGCAATTTCAGGAAGCTTGAAGAGAACAATTCAGATTTTGCTTTCCTTGGTTTTCGACCGTTAAAAGATGTTGAGGTATGAGGTGCATTTGCCTCTACTTTTGATAATCAACATCCATACAATTTCAATGGGGAAGCAGATTTGTTGCTTCATGGGGTGAAGAGTCATCATGAGATTATGGTACATGCAGAAACTTTCCAGCTATTGAAATCTTCAGCTTGTACCCTTTATATGTACAAAATCAGCAAAGAGGTGTGTTTTGGGGGCTGCAATATATTTGGGCCAGCAGCATGCACAATCTTTGATGTATGGCAACATTTTTCAGACTTGCAAAAGAGGGAATTAAGCCCTAAATCATGAGTTGATTTGTTTTTCCAGATCTGATTTTTTATGGCATGCATCATGTAGAGATTTGATAGATGGAAGCGAAAGAGGATAGAAAAAAAATTCAAGTTTACCTTGGACCCGCCTTCTAAACCCTTATTTTTTAAGCCCTGAATGGATGATCTACATGGAAGTGAAAGCGGAAAGTTATTGGATCATTTGGAGAGGCATGTTGTAGTGAATGAGGATGATTCGTGGATTGATGTTGGGCTGTCTTGTTCATGTACCAGAGGTGACATATTCAACCCTATCCAACATTGGATAGAGTGAGCATGTAGCAAAGCAGACCAACAATCGTGTGCTCTTGATGCCTTCCTCCCTCATTAAGAGTTCATTTCAGTTTTCAGCCACACGATAATAGAGGTTCCAAAGTATCCTTGCAAGATGTTTGATGTAGCCTTGTTTTGGTTTATTAACAAACACAAGGGAAGATCTCATCTTTTTGTTGAGGTGATATAGTGGTTGCACTGGCTCTTTGATTTCAATTAGCATTGCATCTTCCTATTGTAGAGTAGGGTAGGAAGAATAAGCTCAATGTTCACAAGCAGTAAGTTCCGTTTACGCTATGCTCTCTTTGTCATTTTGGGCTCATTCCTTATCGGTAGAGCCCCTTGAAAATGAGTTGTTAGATGAATATTCTCAAGTCTTTTGTAATAAATTGGGATTGAAGACATTTTGTAGAATGTAACGGAGATTTGAAGCTTTTGATCCATCTCGTCACAAACATCCATCTCTTTGATTCACCTTCTAGGTACATCATGCAGAGATTCTAGAGTTCTCTTACACCCTGCAAAGGAGTGTAGTCCCCATATGGAGCCAAATTGTTCTCGCTTGAAAATGTATGTATTATTTCACATTTTCATGTGATTTCTTCTCTCACCATGCACAACATAAGATCCTTGGAGTTCAGTGATAGTTGCAGGTTGCAGGGAGAGATTTGATGGCCATGCACCTTGTTCTATCTTGCCTGAGCACCACTCATCATTAAGGGAAAGAACAAAGGTCTAAAGGGGTATTGTTAGTTTGATGGAGGCTTTTCCAGAGGCATATTTCACCATGAGGCTCCATTTAGGCACATTGGACCCATAGTTGGAGTTATGGCTACATGGCCTACATCACCATTTGATCATCATTGATGGAGAGCCCTATTCATAGCTTGAACCTAGGGCCTGAGACCACATGGATGGATGGTGTGAGCAAGAAGGGAACCTTAGAAGATGAACACCCTGTTAATGTTTTATGCCAATATTATAGTTCTTTTCATTTCATAAGATAAGAGCATAATAAGAACAAGATCACTGAGAAATACACATCCACAATAGACACAACATTTATCCTGGGAAACCCTCTAGGGGAAGAAAACCCAGCAA
>ML799681.1:172470-187903 GCA_009831015.1 Picea engelmannii
TGCTAGGTTTTCTTCCCCTAGAGGGTTTCCCAGGATAAATGTTGTGTCTATTGTGGATGTGTATTTCTCAGTGATCTTGTTCTTATTATGCTCTTATCTTATGAAATGCAAAGAACTATAATAATGGCATAAACATTAACATCAAGTTGATAGTATCATGCAACAGGGCCTGAACTGGTCATACAGTCAATCTGTACAAGCTGTTTTCTCAAACACCAATCACTCGGGAAGAATTCATATGTGAGTTCTTGTGCCATGCAAGAAATTTTCCTTCAGAGAAGGTAATCTTGTAGCCTTTATCCTCTAAGGAAGAAACATAGACAAGGTTCCTTTTCATCCTAGGTACATATAGTACCTCACTCAACTAAAAGGGTATGTCAGAATCTAGTTGGAATGTAGAAGTTCCAACTCCTTTCACATTATATCTGGCATTGTCTCCAAGTACAACATGTAGACTAGACTCTTTCTCAACAAGGTCTGTCAGATGATCTCTATATACAGTCATGTCTCTGGAAGCACCACTATCAATTAGCCAAATATCACTATCAGTAGGAACCGTACCTGAGAGTGTTGATATGAAGAAGAAAGCTTCATCTTTTATGTCTTCATCTCTCTGATGTGGCTCTGGATCAACATCGACAGTGGAGGCATGTTGTCTTCCTTTCGTCCTGGTAGGACAATCTCTCGCAATATTTCCATACTTGTCACATCTAAAACACTGAATCTTTGATTTCTCTTTTCTATGTTCATGTCCTAAAGTTGATGAAGTCTTCTTACCTTTGAATGCTTTACTGAAGCTTCTTCTATTTCTTCCTCCTTTCTTTGTATGAAAAGCAAGAGCATTATTGTCATCATGAGGAGAATCTTGCACTCCTCTAGCTATAAGTTTGATTTCTTCCTGGGTACAGTCTGTCCATAGATGATCAAAAGTAGGTAGTTCTTATCTACCACTGATACTTTGAAGAAATGGTTCCCAATGTCTTGGAAGAGCATTGAGAGTGGTCAAGACAAGTTCTCCATCTGATATAGTTTCTCCAATGGAACCTAGTTGATCTCTAATCTCTGAAATCTTCATGAAGAAGATAGTGGCGATGCCAGATTTTTTCATCCTGATATTTTGAAGCTGGCTCTTCAATGTAAGAGCTCTAAGTGTGTTGTTACTCTCAAACATATTCTTCAATGCTTCATACATCTCATAAGTTGTCTTCAAGTTGGAAATATGAGGTAGGAGATGATATCTTACTGAATAGATGACTATCTTCCTTGCCTTGACGTCATCTTCCTTCCATTCTTCCTTCTCTTCATCGGTAGTTGATTCTGGTAGTCTTTTGTATCACACTCAATAGGTCATCCTCTTCCAGGGTAATCTGCAGTCTTGACTTCCAGGAACTGAAGTTGCTTGATCCATTAAGCCTATCTTCCACCAAGGTTTTGTTGCTCTTGGTTTGCAGATTCTTCCACAAACCCTTAGCAACTAGGCTAGGAAACCTAACGGCTAGGCTAGGCTAGCAACTTTTAGGTTTTGTTGGACTTATGACTACCAACAATAATCCTTTTAGAGGATCATAGGAACACTGGTGAGCTGTAGAAACCCTAGAACCAAAATTTCTGCAGAATATTGCAGAACCCTAGAAACCCTAGGGCCAAAAATCCAAAATTTTCAGAAATGCAATATGAGAGTCTATGGAGATGCGCTAAAGGAGATCATACACTCCTAAGACAAAATTAGCCCCAACATTTTAGTGTAGGGTGTTGAAACAAGAAAAAAGGAGAAGGTCGTACCTTTTTTCTAGAAACCCTAGAGGGTCGTACTTTTGCAACTGGGAGGTGACGGCTGGCTTGAAGCTTGTGCAATGGCTCTTCAAGAACTCTGCTCTGAAACCATGTTGAATTCTCTCTATGTGTTAGGCTCAAGCATGAGGTTTATTTCATTTAGCATGTACATGAACCATAAACAAATGCAGTAACACCATACACAAGTGCTGCAATAACCAAGATCACAAGAAGAATAACCATGCACAAGAACACAAGAAGTATCCTGGGAAAACCCTTCTCAAACAAGGGAAAAACCCATCAATCCTTTACTATATTCTCAAGAGAAGATCCCCCAACCATAAACCCTAGATGCACACAAGAGGGTGCTCTACAACCTTGAAACTAGCGCCCAAGAGAGGTGTGCACTTCAGCCGTACAAGTAGGTCTGAAATTTCCAAATGACAAGTGAGAGTGTGTGTTTCCTCAATGGGGAATCACCTCTATTTATACAAGACTAGACATAGCAATAGGTGTGTGTCTCTTGGCACAATAGGGTCAACCTCAGTAACTCAGTAATATAATTAATCATTAACCAATTATTAATTATATTTCACATATGGTGGGGCTGACTTGTACCCTTTACATCACAATTAGGGTTACAAGTAAATCTTACACTTAGACAATATAGCAAGGGATCCACACGTACACCAATGCTCAGCCACTAGGGACACATCCACCTATGCTCAGCCACAGGGACGTCATACGCAGTAGATCTCTATCTCAACTGAGTCCACATGAGAATCATCTAGACTACCATCTCAAGCCTGACTCAACTGAGTCCACAGGAGTACAAGGCAGGAGACCACACATCGACTCAACTCAGTCCAGAGGAGAACGATACACCCATCACATGGCCACACCCAAAACATAGGCTCTCTCACAGGTCGACTCAACTCAGTCGAGAGGAGAACATATCCTAGAGAATGTCACACGACACTGCAATCATCAACACTAAAGAGTAGAAACGTCAGTTGGAGGAGTTGTTGTAGGAATATAGAGAAGTGTTTTGGGATATTAAAGGGTTACCACCTAAGAGGGAAGTGGAGCATGAGATACGATTGTTGCCTGACTCCCCATTGCCAAATATTGGGTTGTACAAACAATCCATCCTAGAAGTAGATGAAGCGAAGAAACAGTTGCAAAAATTGTTAGAGTAGGGGGTAATCCGACAAAGAACCTCACCTTGTGGGTAACCTATCATCATAGTACCTAAGAAGGATGGGACTTGGTGAATGTGTATCAACTACAAATATTTTAACAAGATCACCCTCAAGAATCGATACCCTCTTACTAGGATTGATTATTTGCTAGACCAATTACAACATGCCAAGTACTTCACCAAGTTGGATCTCAAATTGGGATACAACCAAGTATGAGTTAAAGAAGAAGACACCTGGAACACCACCTTCAAGACAAGGCAAGGTCTATATGTGTGGTTGATAATGCATTTTGGTTTATGTAATGTACCAGCTAAATTTATGCATTTGATGAACAATGTATTGCGTCCCTTTCTAGATTCATTTGTGATAATGTACTTAAATGATATATTGGTTTATAGCTCTACTTGGGAAGAGCATATATCACATCTCATGTAGGTGTTAGAGACTTTGAAAAAGCATCAGTTGCTAGCTAGCCTTAAGAAATGTGAGTTTTCTTAGTAGTGATTGGTGTATTTGGGGTATGTGATTGGTCGAGGGGAAATCAAGATAGATCTCACAAAGATGGAGGCTATCCTCTAGTGGCTAATTCCTACTAATGTCACTGAATTTAAGAGCTTTGTTGGGGCAATGCAATACCTACAAAAGTTTATAACATCCTTTTCAATTGTAGCTACACTACTTCATGCCATGTTAGCTAGTGGTAAGAGTTTCCAATGGGGAAAGAATCAACAGAAAGCTTTCAATGAATTGAAATGAAAGATTAGTCAAGCGCCTCTTGTATTTCCTAATTTGCATAAGCCTTTCAAAGTGGAGACAGATGCAAGTGGACATGCTATGGGAGCGGTCTTGATGAAAGGAGGTAAGCCAGTATGCTATCATTCTAAAATATTTCATGGTGGAATCTTGAACTACCTTATATATGATGAGGAACTCTATGCCTTGGTTCAAGTTGTTAAGAAATGGAAGCACTATCTAATGGGATAGGAAACCATTATCCTCACTAATCACCAGCCACTGCAGTATTTGCAGGCCCAAAGTAAGCTTCAACAAACCAAACACTACAAGTAGATATGTTTTTGCAATAGTTTCATCTAGTCATCAGATATAAGAAGGGTAGCACTAATAAGTTGGAAGACATGCTTTCAAGGCCACCCATATCCAAGATTACAACTTTGGGAACTCTTATGCACATTAAGACTTTTAGCCATGATGCATACAAAGAGGCATACATGGAAGATGAGGACTTTGTAGAGGTGTTTCAGTAGCTGCAAGGCCAAATTCGTGTAGAAGAAGGTGACGATAAGGATAAATATCATCTCCAGAATGGGATTCTCTACAAGCTAGACAAGCTCTATGTTCCTAAAAGTGAAATATTGTAGTGTATAAAAAAGGATCACACCTCCAAGGTTGTAGGACATTTTGGTGTTGGGAAGACAATTGCCAACTTACAGAGGCATGTGTATTGGCCCAGAATGCAAGAAGATGTAACTCAACTTATTAGAGGATGCATACTTTGTTGTACCAACAAACCTAGTAAACATAAAGCAAGGTTTATACCATCCCTTACATGTACCAACTAGACCATGGGATAGAATCTCCATGGATTTTATGGGTGCCAATAGCCAGGAAGGGAAATGACTATCTATTTTTAGTAGTTGACAAGTTCAGCAAGATGTGCATTCTTATTCCTTGTAAAAAGACCATCAAAGGACAAGTAGAAAACATGTTCTTTGAAAATGTTTGGGTGCACTTTGGGATATCAAGGAGCATCATCTCAAATAGGGATACCATATTTCTTAGTTCCTTTTGGACTACACTTTGGGAGAACATGGAAACCAAGTTGAAGAGATCTACAGGTTTCCATCCACAAACAAATGAGCAGACAGAAGTAGTCAATGAGACATTGGTTCAACTTTTGAGGGGTTACAATCAAAAGCATCCAAAGACCTAGGATGAAAATTTGATTTATAGTCAACACTCTTTAACAGAGAAGTCAACACTTCTACCAGTAAGTCCCCTTTTGAAAAGATTAGGCAACTCCATTTGCAAGTATAGGAGCCATTGAAGAAGTCACGGGAAAAGCACAAGGCCCAACATGATTAGCATAAAATTGAGAAAACATTCAAGGTTGGAAACAGTTTGGTCTCATTTGAACAAAGAAAGGCTACAAGGTCCTGGTAAAAAGATGAAGGATCCATGGTATGGTCCTTTCGAAGTATTGGAGAAGGAGGGTAATAATGCCTATAGACTCAATTTATCCCCATATATTTTCCTTTACTCAACAGTGAATGTGGAAAATCTAAACTTTATGGGCCTTCCATGTTGGATCAAGAAATTGATGACCAGGTCCTACATACCATAAAGGACTTAGCACTGAAAGCTAAGCAGAATTGGCAAAAGATATAGTTTTGCAGAAGAAGTCTAGAACTACCAGACAGGGGCAACATGAACTCTGGCAAGTTGGGTTGAAAGGGAAACTTCTAGGAAAGGACAAATGGTACTCCAAGGACCTTCTATAATATTCTTTAAATTCCACATGGCTAGCCCCACATGTGAATAATGGGGGCTGACGTGGCATCCACTCGGTACCATGGCGGTCAATAAGGTAAGTCAACGTGAGGGAGGCATAACTTCCACATACAAGCTCTAATTGAGGTGATTTTCACACTATTGGAAAGGTCTTGGTGTGTAGAACAATTTTGAGGGGTTGAGAGCTATGCTCATAATTTTTAACCCCAAAAAGTGTCGTTTGATGCCTCAAAATTGCTCTAGAAGGTTTTGGACCCCAAATTTTCAAACTAGAACTTGCCACTAAAGTGGGCCCTGTGAGCCAATTCCTCCAATTATTCCTCCCAGAAAGTACCAAGATAGATGAAAAATTATATAATGATCCATTATGGATCACATTCGGAATTCGTATGCAAAAGTTATGCCTCCCACAAGTTAACCTACCTGGTTGACCAACATGGTATCGAGTGGACTCCACGTCATCCCCCTTTACTCACACATGTGGAATTTCAAAAAGATTCTAAAGGATCCAAAACCCTAACACTAATTGAGGGTTGAGGGATGCAAAAACCCTAACCCTAACCCTAGACGACTATCAAGGTATGTTAAATACTGGGCCAATAGGAAAGGAATGGGTTCCATTATTTTGGTATTGTTATTGTTCCATGGTTGAGCATAACATCTAAGAGTGGGATATTGAAGTATAATAGAAGAGGTAGAAGATTCTATAGCAACCATTCGGGCCACAATGTCCATGGAAACTCCATGAAGAGTACCCTTGTCTTCGTACTTGCATTTCATAATTGAGAAAAAAAGAGAAGAGCATAGGCCTCACCTTCTAGTTGGTTTTTCTCTCGTATTGGGTTTCCCAGGTCACATCTTGTGTTCATTTGTGTGGATGGTGTGTTTATTCGCTTCTTTCTTTCATTTTGGTTTCAATTATTTCCATAATTTAAAGCACTACGCTAGTAATATTAAATCTAAGATCTAAGGTAATAAACTGCATAATAAAAGATTTCAGAATATTGTAAGATTTGTTGTGATGAACTATTCCAATGAAATATCCACGACAATTTATAGATCAATATCTATTAATCAAGCTAAGTCTAAGGAAATTTCCCTATTTCAGTCAATTAGACAAGGCTTTCCGCTAGTTCCAACCCTTTATGTGCTAGCTGCAAAGGCCATTGGCTACCTCCTTAACCACTGGATTTCTCAAGGATTAATTAAAGGTATTCCCCTCCTAGGCTCGACTCTAGTCAAATGGTTAATGGGCATTTTTTCAACGACTCTTTTCTTATTATATTGGAATATAAACAATCAGTAAATTCCAGTATGGATTGTATTCAAATTTTTAATGAAGCAACCTTTGGCTCTAAGTTGCAAATGGATAAATCCCAATGTTATAGGTTGGCTTTGAAGATTTTCAGGTCCTATCAAGCTTGCCAATTGAGTCTTTCTTTGACCACAGATTGGCTCTAAGTTTCAACTGTTATGTAAAGTTTTGTTTTTGTTTTGGGACAGCCAACAGTCCAAGAACTTCTTGTTGATTTGTTATGGTTGTACTTGCAATTTTAGGTGCTCTAGCATGTAGTTTTAGTAACCAGAAGTTAGCACATGCATACTAAAATAAATACAACACACCTAAAGATCTTTACAGCTGAAAATAAGAAGATCTAAAATACTAACACATCGTTTTGTACACAGGTATTTTTGGTCAACATGACCCTAGATAAAAACCCCCCTGGGGAAAACTAGTTTGGGATATATGTCTATATATGAGGAAAGAAGATGGTGGAATACAACAAGTACAAAATATAGATGAACCTAATACAATAGAATCTTGATCCAAGCTGAAATACAAGTCCAAAAGAACCAAGTGCGCCCTAGGAAGGTGCACCCCCCATACAAGCTCTCAAATCCACTAAAACTGCTCCAGAAGAAAATTGTGAGCTTTAAATAGAAAACCCCTCCACATGAATGAAGCTCTGTTGGATGGCCTCCCTCTGCAATTGATCTCACTGCAATCTGATGGGTAGAATTCCTCCCCACTACTGATGCGCCCTCCTCAAAAAGTGCACCCTCCATAGTAATGAAACCTCCTCAGTAAATAAACCAAGATAGATGTTGAATGCCTCCCTCCATGAAAGCATGCACCCAAGCTCAAGCAACCTCATGAAACAAACCTAATCTCAAAGCTCCCTCTCTTCCTCTCCAAGTGAGCAAATGAAGTAATGAGCTCTCCTTCACCCTTTGCACCCTCCTTGAACCTCCATAAAGAAACCTAAGAATTCGATGGTTGAGATCATCCCATATCCCATCTAATCAAAGGTTGAGATCACTCAAAAATAATATCACTCAATAACCCACTTTGGGTTAAATTCCCTAAGTTCACTTTATGTCTCTAATTCACCCACAAAGTGAATTAATAGTCATTTTAGGCATAAATGACAAAATTTCACTTTTGACTTAAAACTCCTATGTCAAAGTGAAATTAGACATAAAGTACAAGGCACAAAGTGTATAGTACATCCCACATGTGTCAAGGATAGCAGAAGCACATGGGGAACACCTCCCAAGGTACAAAACTCAACACTCCCTCTTACCGAGGAAGGTGTTCCTCACCAAGCCCATCTTGTCTCTGAAGTAGACATGTTTTCCCCTTGGCAGGGCCTTGGTGAGTATATCTGCAACCTGTTCGTTTTTCGATACATACTGCAACTGAACTACCCCTCTCTAAACCCAATCACAAATGAATTTGTACCTGATCTCAATATGCTTCGACCGGTCATGAAACATGGGATTCTCAGAGAGTTTTATGCAACTCTGATTATCACAGTGAATGATGGTCGGTGGCATCTCCTGACCAAACAAACCAGCCAGCGTCTTACGAAGATAAATGGCCTCGCAACTAGCCTAACTGGCCACCATATACTCTGCCTCGGTCGAACTCAAAGCAACTGACTTCTGCTTCCAGCTGAACCAGGAAACAAGTCCTGACCCCAAACCAAAGCAGCACCCTAAGGTGCTTTTTCTGTCAACAGCGCATCCTACCCAGTCTAAGTCTGTGTAGCCAACCAAACTGACTCCATCTCCTCTGACATAGGCTAGGCCATAGTCAACTGTCCCAGCAATGTACCTCAAAACATGTTTTTCCCCAACCATGTGAACACTCCTCAGCTCAACCATGTACTGACTGAGAGTGTTCACAGCAAAACAAATATTTGGTCTAGTGTTAACCAGATACATAAGCGAAACGATCAACTTCCTTTAAACTGTGGCATCTACCAACTAGCTATCTAAAGCACTGAGCTTCTTCCAGTTGGTAATCATAGGTGTAGACATGGGTATGTAGTCCTCCATCTGAAACCTGCTCAAAATATCTGCTGCATACTTCCCCTGCCCGAGAAATATGTGACCCTCCTCCTGCCATACCTCCATACCCAGAGAGTAGTGCATCAATCCAATATCACTCATCTCAAACTCTGATGCAAGTCCCAGCTTGCACTCAGCTATGAGATCCTCGACTCCAGTGATGAACAAATCATCCACATACAAAATGAGAATGAGCGTGTCCTCACCCCTAATGATGAAATAGAGGTTAAGATCAGCATCGCTCTTCTCGAAACCCATCTGAAGCAAATAAGTATCAATGTGTGAATACCAAACTCAGGGTGCTTGCTTCAAACCATATAGTGCCTTTCTCAAAAGACACACGTGAGTCTCCCTGTGACTCACCTCAAACCCATGTGGCTGCTCTATGTACACCTTCTCATCAATAAAGCCATTCAAAAATGTGGTCTTCACATCCATCTGGTGAATGCTCCAACCCATCTCTGTTGCTATGGCAATGATACTCCTGATGGAGGTGTATCTCGCAACTGGTGTGAAAGTCTCGTCATAATCGACTCCCTCAATCTGTGAGAAGCCTCGCGCCACAAATCGGGCTTTATGTTTCTCAATGCTGCCATCTACAGCAATCTTGGTCTTGTACAACCACCTGGAAGTCACAACTGACTTCCCCACTGGCCTCGGAACCACCTCCCAGACATCATTGCACACAATTGATTCATACTCCTCTACCATGGCCTCTCTCTAGACTTGTTGGTCCACTGCCTGCGAAAATGTTTGTGGCTGTGTATCCCTGATACTCGTCACTAGTGCCAAATATGCTTCCAATCTGACTGGAGGCCTGCTCTCTCTAACCTGGCTCTTGGGCTCCCCTACATTCTCTTTGGCCTCCTTCAGGGTCTCCTGAAACCATCTAGGTCTCCTCTTCCCTGAAGTGGTCAACGGAGAAGTAAGGTCTCTCTGCCCAAGAGTGACTTCCTTAGGACTCATCTCAACACTCTGAGATCTTGAAGTCTGTGCCCCATCTAACTGAACATGCTCTGACTGTGACCCTGAAGCTGTGCATGGTGACCCTATCACCCCTGATACTGGTGTACTTGAAACGTGAGGTTGTGCTCCCTCTGAGACTACAATCGGCGCCTCTACATCATCCTCAACTCTAACTCTCAACTCAAGAGATCTCTGAAAAGCCCTATCCTCCTCAAATCTGACATCTCTGCTCACCACCACTCTCCTAAGTGGCGGAATGTAGATGCAATAGGCTTTGGACACCTCTGAGTATCCAACTAGAATCCCCTGTTGGGTTGTGGGGTCTAGCTTTGTCATCCTCTCCGAGGGGACATGAGAAAAGGTCAAGCACCCAAAGATCCTGATGTGCTCGACATCGGGCCTCGTACCAGTGAAGGCCTCCTCAGGAGTCATCTTTCCCAATATCCTGTGGGGGCTCCTATTCTACAGGTAAACTGTAGTAGCACATGCCTCTACCCATAAGTACAAAGGCAAACTCTGATCATGCAACATGGATCTCGCTGCACTGGTAATGGCCCGGTTCTTCCTCTCGGCAACCCCGTTCTGCTGAGGGTTGTAGGGTAAGTTCATCTATCTTCTAATGCCATGATGGGAACAGAAGTCTACAAAATGTCTCGAGGAATACTCTCCCCCGTTATTCGACTGCAAGACTTTGATCCTCTTTCCCGACTAGTTCTCCACAAGAGCTCTGAACTCTTGGAACCGTGTGAAGACCTCACTCTTGGCCTTCAGGAAATAGATCCAAGTCTTCCTCAAGTGGTCATCAATAAATGTGATATAGTACTCACAACCACTCAAGGACCTCTAAGTCATGGGCCCACACACGTCCGTGTGTACTAAATCCAGTATCCAAGTTGACCTAGTGTCACTGCTGGGGAACGAGGCCTTGGTAAACTTACCAAGCGCACACCCTCTACAAACATCCTGATGCTCTATATTGATCTGTGGCACTCTGGTCACAACCTCTCTCAGTCCTCCGAGAGCTCCATGATGTAGGTGGGCCATCCTACGATGCCATAACTCACAACTCTATCTGTTGTTGTCGTTGCTCGTTGCCAATGCATGAAGAGGCTAAAAAATAAATCTGAACAGTTTCCCATCCCTCGCTCCAATCACCTGTCCTGAGGCAAGTGAAGACCACCGAGGATGAATGAGTACCTCGGTGCCTCTAAATGTCACCTCAAGATCTCTATCCTAGAGGGTGGAAATTGAAATCAAATTCTTCTTCATCCCAGGGACATAGAGAACGTCCTTGAACGATATAGGTGGCATGTTATCTCTCCGAAAGGTAACTGTGCCAATCTCAGTAACTCTGACCAATGTGTCATCTCCAAGAGCAATCTCAATCCTGACCTCAATGTCTCTGAGATCAAAAAAGTGCTCTCGAACTCCAGTGATATGGCTCAAAGCCCCATTGTCAATATACCAAATACTGGGTGTCATCTCAACTGAAGTGTAGCATATGAGGAAAGCACAGTCTCTCTGAAACTGTGTCTAAAAATTTGCCTCCTCAATTGTAGTTGTGGTATCACCCTTCTTCTTATTATTATTAGGGCACTGTCCAGCATAGTGCCCGAACTGCTTACAAACAAATCACTTCACTTTGTTGATATCTCTCCTCTGACCACTGTTGCTCTCTCCTCCACTCCCCTGTGGTGGGGCCCCAAACTTGGGACCCTGCCGACCCCCACGGTCAGCCTTATTCTTGCCCTTTGTCCAAAGAGAAAGATCCTCATCACTCTGACCAGACTGCTGCTGCTGCTGCCGTTGTCTAGAAGCCTCGACTACAAGCCTAATCTCCTCCTGGACGAAGTCATCCCACATCCTCTCCCATGTAGGCATGACCTCCCTGGCAACAATGCCACGTACAAATGGACCCCACGGTTTGGTGAAGCTATTCATAGCTTGCCTCACCAAAGAGTTAGGATCAATAACCTCTCCAACGGCTCCAAGCTCGTCTCTGATCTGAGTGTAGCGACCAAGGAATGAAGTTACCGACTTATCCTTGAGCATGCGAATGCCCCTGAGTTGGTCATGAAGAACCATCTTTTGGTTCTCATTGGAGCTTTCATACAACTTGCATAGAGATGCCCACATCTCGTATGCACAAGTCTTCCCCGTCAAATGGGGTATGATATGATCATGAACTGCATCACAAATGGTCCTCTTTGCCTTGTTGTTCCTTTTCCTGAACTCTGCCTCCAAGACAGGAGCAGTGACAAGAATGGGTGGAACAGCTGCCTCGACTATGTCCCATAGCTCGAGGTCCTCTAAGACAAAGACCATTCTTGCTTTCCAAGGCGACCAATTGCTAGCCCCCGCTAGCCTGTCCTCAACTCGCATCTGAGATGCTGACATGTCTGCCAAACTGCACTCCCCAACTGATGCTCAAACTACCAAGGAAAATGTTGCCTCACTCCTATCAACACAGGTGTGAAAAGAGACAAGCATAATCTGACATCACTCCTAACAAAATAGATGTGAAAAGAGGTCAAGTCAAATCAGCCTCACTCCTACTCCGTAGGTGTAAAAAGAAACTGATGACAAAGTGCCAAAACTGCCCAACTGTCCTCTACAAAAATCTGCCCACTAACAACCATTGAATGAGTCAATGGCTATCCACAAAATTCTGCCAAGAAGATGTATATGATAGCCAACACATGTGTTGTCCAAACTACTCAAAAGTTCAGCCACCTCAACTCTGATACCATGAAGATTTTCAGGTCCTATCAAGCTTGCCAACTGGACCTGTCTTTGACAACAGATTGGCTCTAAGTTTCAACTGTTATATAAAGTTTTGCTGCTGTTTTGGGACAGCCAACAGTCCAATAACTTCTTGCTTATTTGTTATGGTTGTACTTGCAATTTTAGGTGCTCTAAAATGTAGTTTTAGTAACCAGAAGTTAGCACATGCATACTAAAATAAATACAACACACCTAAAAATCTTTACAGCTGAAAATAAGCAAATCTAAAAGACTAACACGCATCATTTTGTACACAGGTATTTTTGGTCAACATGACCCTAGATAAAACCCCCGGGTTTGGGATATATGTCTATATATGAGGAAAGCAGATGGTGGAATACAGCGAGTACAAAATATAGATGAACCTGATACAATAGCAGCTTGATCCAAGCTGAAATACAAGTCCAAAAGAACCAAGTGCGCCCTAGGAAGGTGTGCCCCCCATACAAGCTCTCAAATCCACTGAAACTGCTCCAGAAGCAAACTGTGAGCTCAAAATAGAAAACCCCTCCACAGGAATGAAGCTCTGTTGGATGGCCTCCCTCTGCAATTGATCTCACTGCAATCTGATGGGTAGAAGTCCTCCCCACTACTGATGCGCCCTCCTCAACAAGTGCGCCCTCCACAGTAATGAAACCTCCTCAATAAATAAACCAAGCTAGATGTTGAATGCCTCCCTCCATGAAAGCATTTGCCCAAGCTCAAGCAACCTCATGCAACAAACCTCATCTTAAATCTCCTTCTCTCTCTCTCTCCAAGTGAGCAAATGAAGTAATGAGCTCTCCTTCACCCTTTACGCCCTCCTTGAACCTCCATAAGGAAACCTAAGAATTCGATGGTTGAGATCATTCCATCTCCCATCTAATCAAAGGTTAAGATCACTCAAAAATAATCTCACTCAATAACCCACTTTGGGTTAAATTCCCTAAGTTCACTTTATGTCTCTAATTCACCCACAAGTGCGTCGTCCACAGTAATGAAACCTCCTCAGTAAATAAACCAAGCTAGATGTTGAATGCCTCCCTCCATGAAAGCATGCGCCCAAGCTCAAGCAACCTCATGCAACAAACCTCATCTCAAATCTCCCTCTCTTCCTCTCCAAGTGAGCAAATGAAGTAATGAGCTCTCCTTCACCCTTTGCGCCCTCCTTGAACCTCCATAAGGAAACCTAAGAATTCGATGGTTGAGATCATCCCATCTCCCATCTAATAAAAGGTTGAGATCACTCAAAAATAATCTCACTCAATAACCCACTTTGGGTTAAATTCCCTAAGTTCACTTTATGTCTCTAATTCACCCACAAAATGAATTAATAATCATTTTAGGCATAAATGATAAAATTTCACTTTTGACTTAAAACTCCTAAGTCAAAGTGAAATTAGACATAAATTACAAGGCACAAAGTGTATAGTACATCCCACTTGTGTCTAGGAATGCAGAAGCACATAGGGAACACCTCTCAAGTTACAAAACTCAACAGGCTTAGGATGACATCCTTGAATAGTTATCTCATTAGGGGTGGTATTGGGTTCATTATAGGAAAGTGTTTATGTTTTTGGGGATCCCCTTTGCTTTCCAAGCTTTGTCGAAATCTCGCTAGGAGGTGGTGTTGCAACAAATGACCAAGAAAGTGGACAACTAAATTTTGCGGCCTTTTCCTGTAGCAGCCAAATTCTAGATATGTTCCAAGGTTCTAGATGCTACCCATGTGTACTACTCATCCTATTGGGTTCTGTCAGCTACAACCTCTTGTCAACTAGACAAGGTCCTCTAAGACTTTCTTTGTGTTGGCCTTGTTATCACTCAGTTTGTAGTTTAGGTCAAGTAGCTGAAGGGTAAAGGTCAAACTGGCATAACAGGATCTTCCCCACCCACTGTCACCTCGATGGGTGGCTCTTTCTATTTAGGGTGGCTAAACCCAAGGGAGACGTCCCTGGCAATCTGGGGTTTTGAAAGGCAAATGGTTAAAGGATCAAGGTAAGTTTTCCCTTTCACAAATTACCGCCAAGAGGATAGTCAAGATGAAGATAAACCACAAAATAGGCACCTGTTTGCGAGACAAGGCAACAATAAAACTAAAATGTGCGACAGTGGTCAGTACTTCATAAATTAATGACTATCAACATTTAATACACATGAGCATAAATAGCAGTAATTATTGACGAAGTCAATGATTGCAAAAATGACTACGGCTTGTAATATTACTTGTCAATAAACACTGGAAATGATATAGCATTCAATGTATATAAATCAATCTTAGAATTTGCATAAAATATCATCAATTGCTCATACAAGACAGGAGTGTTGCGTCAAGCTCACTAGAGGTGACGTCAGCCTTCTTTAGGGTTAGTTTTGGCAGACAAAGAGCTCAACGTTTTGCAAATAGGTCAATGAGAATTATCAACACATCAATGTCTATCGTTGGATGACTTAGCCACAGTGTTTTCTATCAACTTAGAGTTCAAACTAGGCATGACGTCATCATCAAATTAGGGTTAGTTAGGGTTTCAAATTTAAGAAGTTTGAAAAGGTTGTTTTGGCACAAGAAACTCAACGTTGGAGAGTTAGACTAGTGCCTTAGGGTATTATGGAGTCAAGAAACAAGGGCTAGGTCTCGGGAGAATCTAAATCTAAGGACAAGAGGGTTAGGCTTTATGGTGCTGCAATGGCAGGGCCATAGAATCAAAACCCTAAGGGGAGGAGGCTCATTCCGGTGTTGCTTAAGCAAGGCCTCATGCTCCTCCCTCTTTCCTTAAAAATCCTTGGCAAAACAGCTAGCTTCAAAACATAAATCTAAGGGTGAAAAGTGTTGCAAGAGCAAGGCC
>ML799681.1:258794-279122 GCA_009831015.1 Picea engelmannii
GTATTGCAGCTCCGAGACCAAGCTTGGGACAAGCTAGGTGGAATCTTTCACCACCGGATCGTTCTCTAGTGTTTGTTATGTCAAAACCCTGAAAACCCCCAATGTTGGGATCACTAGCTAAAAGCAGATATCAAAAGATAAACATACATGAATGAATGAGAAGAGGCCCTTGCCTTTCCTTTAAACTTTTGGCTCACCTTGTCCCTCCAAAGTGACTTTCATTTTATTAATATTTAATTAATTAATTAACCTTTTTACCTCTGAAAAGCTCCTTATCTCTCCTTGTGGCTTCCCTGGCCACTGAAAGTCACTTCTAGCCATCCCATCCTGTAGTGTTGCTCCTCCCAATTCCAATGAGCTATTACACTGAGAGGTTCCTCCAAGTAATGTGCCCAAAATGACGTCTTCAGTGAATTTAATTGACTTATAGCTCAAAATACTCAAAATCATGGAAATCGTCGGAATGCAACGAAACCAAAGCCAACTTGTGCGGAATGGCTCATAATGATAGAATATGATGATCGATGCAAGCTGGACCCCACAATGCCTCTCAAATACCCTTGTACTCACTATAACCTCCATCTGGCTACTCTGGTCATCATAAATCTCTGCACTGTGATGATGCCCCAAAGTGGGGACATTACAGTATCATTTAAGTGCTACAAAACTCAATAAAACCTTCCTAGTGCACTTGAGAAGACAAATACACAAACTGTTTGAAAAAATACCACAACCAGAAAAACATAAAACCTCAATGTTCCAAGAAAATCTGTTTGGGAACTTTACAATGGTATCAAAGAGAATTTCCTTCGCCAGCCTGTGATATAGATTGATCATCTAGAAGAGAGATGGAGTTTGCGGATTTTGCAGAGGAGATCATATATTGAAATAAGGAATATTATGCCATTAGTGAGACATTCAGGGCTCAAGTAACATTCCAACAGTTTGTATCCATTGAGAATCCTAGGTGGAGAAAAGATGAGGTTACACATTGGGCCAAAAAGATGGAAGAAATCCATTATTAGAGCAGCATAGCAGAGGAAATCAGAGCCAAAGAAGGCGAGGAGGTAGATAAATCACTACCAACTAGTAGATGGAAGGAAGCATGAATTGAGCCTAAGCCCATTAGGAGCAGGGAACTTTGTTGCAATTGCAAAGAGCCTTGGGAGAGAGATCACATATGTAGGGGTAAAGGGAAGGTGTACATTGTTGAGATGCACTACGACAATGAGGATTAAGCTAGTGACTCTCACGCATCTGATGGACAATTGGATGGATAGCATGATAGTGCGTGTTCCTTAGCTTCCCTATCAAACAGTGTTGAGGACTCAACACTTCAACATAGCGGTGACACTTGTGGGGATTCAGATCTTTTAGCACCTGGTATGAGGTCATGCATAGGGGATATTGTTCTTCCCATGGAGATGAGAGTGACAAAGTCCTTACCTTCTTGGACATTTATGTTAGATATGACACATGAGGATATCAGTGACATTTCAGAGGTGGTAGAGGATCCTTGTGTAGTATTGGAACACACAGGACATATGGATCTACAGACCTAGGAGGAGAGGCATGGCTTGGAGCCAGTTGATTATATGCATACCTATGAGTATGAGGAGGTTGAGTCACCTCTTTTGGGGAGTCTATTATTAGATCATATTATGGAGACCGAAAACTTGTTGGCACACTCATTTCCATAACCAATCTACAATGATGAGGATACACTCCTTATTGGTCAGGATGACCATATATCATGTCTAGACATATATGTATGGGATCTAGGTGCAGATGACATTAGCAAAGTGAGTGCACTGGAGGATATAGTTGCTCATACATGATACAACGTGATTCAGATGGGGTTAGCAGTTGATGATGGTGTGCAGTGGAATATAGGAGGACTCAGTAGCACATTGGACAGTGAGCAGTTCAATGCCTTATATTTTGAGGAGTGTGTTGTTGGGGATTCCATTTTTGACACTAGTAGTGAGAAGCATGAGGTAACACCTCAGTAGGATTGTGATCAGGAGTCATGACACTTGACAGGACAATTGAGAGTCAGTGAGGACATGATCATGGCAGCCACTAAATGCATTGATGATACACATGCATTGGTGGCAGGATATTGTTGGAGGGCCTTGATGGAACATGATAGTTCAGATGGGGGACTTTCCATTGATGACTTCCATACACTCAGGGAGAGAGTGACTGTGATGAGGGTCGACTACTAACAATTATTGATGGATAGATATTACGTATTGGAGGTTGGCAATATGTATCACAGGGCACTGAGGGAGAAGGAGATTGATGTGGACCGACTCACTCATGAGTTGGCGAGCACACGAGGATTCTTGGAAGGCACAGAAATAGCCCTTCAGGAATCAGGGTCCATATTAGAGGAGTGCCAAATGATGGAGGTATGTGAGGGATATGACCAAGAGACAATGGAGGGTGCCTAGGTGTCACAGGGACCACTATTCATGGGTAGTTCTGAGACAATTGGTCATACACATACACATGGGGATTCCAGAGCCAGGCGCAGCTATGAGGACACTTCCATTTGTGTTCCAAGATTGGATGACATCCATGTAGAGGTTGATCCAACAATACACCTTGGATATGTGATGAGGCAAGAGGATATAGGAGCTTGCATGACTATACAGGGGTATATGATGATGAGAGATAGTTCACAGGACCATGCAGAAGTGTACAATGAGATTCAGGGGGATGCATTGGATTGCAGGGAGGAGACATATTTAGTTAAGCATGGAGATTCCTCTCCCTTGCAACAGTACATAGTTCTGGGAGATCAACTTCACAATGATAGAAACTATAGGAGTGATGATGGAGGGAGAGTGATTGACCAACAGTTTTTGGATTTACCTACTATTATACCCGATGGTTGGAGTTTAGTGACAAGTACATGTGATTATTCACCATGGGTGCCAGTGGATGAGCTTTTGGTCAAGTCATTGGGATTGACCAATGTCTATGATACATTCCAGTCCTACATATAGTTACATTTATTTATATTATCCTTCCCTGATACTTTCATCATAGACAACAACATAGGGGGGGATAGACAGTGGTAGGGGGCATGGAGAGTTGGTAGGCAGAGACCACCTGATGGGAGTGACTTTATTATATACAACAGGATAGGGGTGGTTCATGCGAGACAGTCATATGAGGCTTGGGGCGTGGTGGAGAGCATCCTCGGCCATGGGATAGAATATGTTCTAGAGATGGGTACAGATTCAAAGTCTCAGCAAGATGAGGGCTGGGAGCAGAGATGGATGGATGCTTTTGATGAGGTCTATGAGGTCAGTTGGCAGGAGGTATGGTCACAACAGACATTGTTAGGGATATTGAGGACTATATATGGTGTACCTATGGTTGGAAAACTTGGTCATTTCAAGACTTGTCAGCAGGACAAAGAGAGATTCTCCTTGGGGAATCTTGATGATGATGTCATTAGACACATGGGGGCATGTTTGGTATGTCATCATCACGAGTCAGGGCATGAATCCATAGCCACCCTTATTTCAATGTTGAGTTGGGAGAGTATTCTAGCTTTCTCGACCTTGGGGCACTAGAGATATATAGTAGGGCTGGCATCACAGGGATATTGCGGGAGCATGGAACTCCGCAGGAGTCAGTGTGGATTGGCAGGGAGGCCAAGTTTAGTTATTATGGATAGGATAACATGATTATTAGCATACTTCGGCTGGAGGTTTACAGTTTTATGAGCACCAAGATACTTGGTATGACACCTTCAGAGTTATATGATGTAGGATTTGGTGTTCTTCTAGAGAGCATGAGGGTTTTAAAGACTTGCATGATTTATTCCTACCATTGTTGGGGGAATTTGAGAGAAAGGCAAGATGAGTATGCTTTGTGGTAGGATGGATCTCCTTGGTTGAGGATCAAATATATTAGCAGATCATCTTCTTGGTTAGCAGGGGGTTTGTATTCAGCTATAGATGATAGTTGGAATATGGGTTTAGGTGAGAGACTCATTGATGGATGGATATTGTATTTACTTTTTATGTTGGTTGGAGGTCTTCAGGAGTTTCATGGTGTTGGCATCTTACAGGACTATACTTCATAGGGAACTGTAGTTCACATCTTGATATGGGATCCAAGGATTGGAGTGCTTGGTATTCTAGAGTTTGATGGGGTCGAGGTCCGAGTAGAGTGGTTACTTGGGTATTTGACCAGGGATCGGGTGCATACGATCATTCTACTTATTAAGAGCATTTGGGTATCATGTATGGCGAGCACTTGGAGGGGCCATGTCTTGAGGGGAGATTACTATAGGTCACACAGGTGGATATGGGATCATGGTATGATATACAGATTGATTCAGTTATTACTTGAGGACAAACAATATTCTACCAGGGACGACTGTAGTGTCCCCATTTTTGGACATTATTATATTACAGAGTGTTATGCCTACTATAGTAGCCAGATTGGGGTGACATTGAGTTCAGTAGTTATTGCAAGGTTTTATTAGACCCGACTTGCATCGTTCATCATATTTCATCATCATGACCCATTCCGCATATCTTGGCTTTGGTTCCGTTACATTACGATGATTTTCGTAATTTTGAGTTATGGTGGGTCATATTTTAATTAATTTCACTAAGAAGGTCATTTTGGGAATAATACTTGGAGAAACCTCTTAGTGTAATAGCTCATTTGAATCGGGAGGAAGATCAAAACAGGATTAGATGGTGAGAAGTGACTTTCAGTGGTCGGAGAAGCCATAGGGATGAATAAATCACTTTTTAGAGGCAAAAAGGATAATTAATTAATAAAGTGATTTAATTAAGGAATAATAAAAATAAAGTAAAAGTCACTTGGAGATAAAAGGTGAACAAGGGAGATAAAAGAGAGATAGGGGCCTCTATTCTCTCATTATGTTGTTTATTATTTTGATGTCTGGCTTCATGCTAGAGAGCCCATGATACTTGTGGGTTTTGAGGGTTTTGACTGTACAAACCCTAGAGATCAGCTCGGTGGTGAAAGATTCCCCCTTTCCTGATCCAAGCTTGGGAAAGGAGTTGAAATATTCCTCCCTCACCATTCTACATCAAGTCATAGTTACTTCAGCCATTAGTTTGGCAAGGGGGGCAAATCAGTGAGGGTTTCTAGCAGGTTGGGCGCACCAATTGAGGAAGACAAGTTCAATTTGCCTTGGAGAGGCTATATCTTCAGTAGATATTTTTCTAGGATTGATTTACATCACCCCAACACCTTTATGCATCATTGTTTGAGGGGATTCTTCATCCCATTCATCCTATCACTCAGGAGGGCCTGTTTCTCTTTAGGAGGGCACATTGTGCATTGGGTTTCTTGATTTTGGAGGCCATCTTCAAGGAGGCCGAAATCTTGGTTACCTACAACTAGTGAGGGCGCAATTTGAAAAGAAAATATATCATTAGCAGCCAAAGTAAAGATTGGATTTCAAAGATCACTTGTATTCAGCTTGGAGGACTATTGGGGGTTCCTTACTTCATCATTCCATTGTATTTTGGATGCATTATCAGCCACATGCATGCATCATTCTTCTATGTGTGTTCCATATCTGCTCGATTTTGTATGAGGTCAACTATTATGATAAATAAAACTCAGATATGAGGTATTTGTGGATATTTCTTGTGTTACTTCTTATTGCATCTTATTGTGTATCCATTATTGTTATGATCCTATCATTTATGTGCTGTAAAACTCAATAAAACCTTCCTAGCACACTTGAGAAGACAAATACACAAATTGTTTGACAAAATACCACAACCAGAAAAACATAAAACCTCAATGGTCCAAGAAAATATGTTTGTGAACTTTACAATTTATGTGAAAAACAGGTGCGTGTTGAGGAAAATATATGAAATGATCTCACTCGAGAATTTTCATATTCTTCTTGGCTAAAGAAAAATAGACGGGCATATCACCCTATGTTTATAGCCAACAAAAATAACATCCTAACTCACAAGTATTATTTACAAGTGCTAAGGCTAGTCTTTTATCAACAAAAAGCTTGTTGGAAATTTACTTTTTATGTAATTTTCTGAACATATCAGTTGCTAAAATAAATGTAAAGATAGAAGTAAAGTCACCAAGATGATAATCAAGACATATGAGACATAAAGAAATCCTTTATTTCATTCAAGTTCACCAAAGAGTAATTTTCTTTACAAAATCACATACAAAAATTTTGGACCAAAGTCAAACTTAGAAATCCCCAATGGAACATACAAAATGACCTCTGACAGAAAACCAAAACTGAACTCTAAAATCTGGATCAACTTGCCACAGATTGTTGCCCACTCGACTCTGCACAATAGCCTTTGTTAGTCATGAAAATTAATTCACAAACAGACAATTCTACACAAACTATCAAAGATAGATCAACACCTCTAAAAGACAAGTGTCTGAATGATGTGATTCAGCCTTGAATATTGTTGTCTACAATAAGACCCTGCTATCATAAAAAAGAATTAGGCTTGTGATGACTAATGAATGAATGAAAACTGAACTATCTCAACATAAACTCAAAGAGCAAATCTTAGTATGCTTCTTCTTCTATCCTCCTCTTGTTCCTCCCTTTCCTTTTCTTTTAAACAAATTAGAATTGGTTGAAGTAGTTGAACCAACTCATTAGTTAAGTTAATTAAAAGACTCAACTAACTTTAGTTAGGGGGAAGAGTAATAATTATAATAAGGGTTATAAATAAAATAATAACTAGTAGTTGGGACCCCTTATGACTCTCTTTAGTTCATAATAATAATAGCAATCATAACATAACCATTAGTTAAGTAAAACAACCCTCCTTCTGTCTCCCCTCAACATATTCACTTTTGCCAAATTTAGCTCATAAAATTTGAAATTATTTTCAAAACTATTACCCATATATCCAAAATAAACATGTTGTCCAAAATTTCCTGAAGTCAACTGTCATTAACAAGGATTAAAAAAAAACTTAAAACCCATATTTCCTAGTCTGCGATGTGACCCTTCCTTGAGTGCTTCCTTCAGATCTTGATTTTCCTGAATTTGCCTTTAGTTGTGGAGAGCCTTTAGGCCTAATCTCATTGATCACGTGGGAACAATCGTCACTCAAATGCATCTGGGAAGACACAGATTTGTTAGAGGCAATGGAGGGTGAGGAAGGGGCAACAATGGCTTTTCCTTTATCAAGGGCATGGTGGGCCTTAGTTTTCAATCTCTTGCTAGCATGGGAGGATTTCACTGGCGAGTGGTCAGGGGCAGCTTGGAAAATGGGGTTAATAGGCAGAGGAGCAGGCAAGGACAAGTTGGGACAGCCACGATGTTGGGAGACTGTCGGGTGGACAATCTCCTGCCATCCATCATTTTCCATGACCTCGGGTTGCAATGAGACACGAGGAGGTACGGGGATACCGGGGGCTTGCAGGGCTTGGAAAGGAGGCCTTTCAGGCCTAGGTTGGACCATTCCCTGCCCAATCCAATTGAAAAATCTGGCATGAAACAATTGGCCAAGCTCTTGTGAATCAACATCAAAATGTATGGAGAACCTGGGCCTCCTTAGGCCTCGGTTCCAATTACCTCTGCCTCTGTTTCCTTGGCCATGGCTACCTCGATTGAAAAAACTCATCTTGCATGCGTGATTGATTAACAAATAGTCTTTTAAATAACCATACATGACAACTCTTAAAAATATGAAAAAGATTTGGCTCAACAATGTATCAGACTCATGCAATCCAATCCATACAAATTGTTTTACTATTTATCAATGAGTAGGGAGTGAAAAGGGTTCTGGGATATGCGAGGGGTTTGTATTGAGCAAAACATGATACAATGAGGGGGAAAAGAACATGGTTACTTCTCAATGACAAAAACAATCAACTGCTAAGCAAACCGATAGAACATCATTGTAATCCACACAAGACACTACCACCTTCAACTGTTTTAACACCAAAATTCTCTTGATTGTAATCAATCTCATAACAGGGAGTGAAAAAATGAATATGGGAAGGTGATGGTATTTGTAATTAGTGGAAAATGAAATAATGGAAGGGAAGAAAAACGATTACTGTTCATGAAATTAATTAAGTGATCCATAAAAGATTCTGCGAAAAGAGATGCACCAACCAACAATCATTGCGACCAAATAACAATTATTGTGTATTTAACTAGTTCTCTATTCATAATCAAATATCCAATATAGTTCCATTACACGACAGTATGCATTTCACACAATCTGTAAAGATGATTTTGTTCCTTTCTTTGCATCTTATAACAATTTCCAAACAATAACCATTCCACTCTGTTAACCATCAAAATCAACCACTGCCCATACATTACTTCAATCAACAATATACTCAAATTCATGTTTCCAAAATTAACAATGAAATCACAGTATCACTGCAATCGGGTCTATCATTTTAAATGAAATGATATTCGTTAAACATATATAGGCAATAACCAAATAATTAAGATCAAATTGCCAACCCTAATTGACAATTAAACAAACAACAACCACCATTCCAACACAAGCTATGAGTCGAATAATTCAATCATGCAAGTGTAACTCCATCACTGTGCAAGCCCAAATTTAATGTGACTCTAAAAAGCTGGGCCACCCATCCAACACGACGAGGTATCAACAACAAGCTTGTCTCAACAAATGATTGGGATGCAACAAAACATGCTTAAAACCCTGTGGGTATCCCTGAGTGTCAAACCCAAGACATCCATGTTATACACAATGCGCAACCAACAAAACACCACGATGCAATATTTCCACTTAAAAAAAAACACACAGTCACGACAATAAATCAACCCATTGCACTGAGCCATCGATTTAATACAATATTGCTTCGATTTAGTCACATTGTAATTGACTATGTTGTGTACACTTGGCTCATACAATCAAACAATCATAAGCATGCAGTGGATGTCGTTCATATAGTCTTCCTGGTTGTAATAACCAATCGGCCGAAAAAGAAACTAACAATTATCATGATAGAAACACCACACACACAACGCGATATGCATGAGCAACATCAAGCATTTGTAACCAATGCCGGCTAATCATCCAAACAATCCTTAGCACCAAAATACCAATGACTATGTATCAACCAACCAACTCACCACTGTCGTGAAAATCATTCAACCTTAACAAGCTGTGGTAACCACACCTACCCACTCATCAATTTGAATCGGGCAGTGGCCCTCTCAATTAACAATACTGGGTTATTAACCATAAAGAGAGCGGCTGTGTGTATTGAATTATGCAATTAACAATGCAGGGTTTACCATTGTTAAAACAGTGGCAATAACTAGATGTCAAACCAACACAACAGTCATATGACCAACTAGGCGAGTGCGTATTCAAATTAATCGACAATACATTCAATCCACAATAACCCATAGTAAACTTGACAGGCCCGACAATCTTCTCTATAACACTTCAGACTGGAGGCTAAGGTTTTTTTTGTAGCCAACAAAGGGAGAACAGAGCCAACTCCTTGTAACAGTGAAAAATCTGAGGCCAATGGTGCATACATAAAGAGAACCACGACTCATTCGTGGACAGGCAACCAATCCATGGCAGGGGGCATAACAGAACGTGAGGCTCTCATTCCTCCTGGCAATGTTATTTAACGCACGTAGGGTATAACCCTTGTGTTCTTGAATCAAACAACCACAACACATAGGTGAAGACAGGGCTGAGTATGAACAGGAAAACCAATTCCGTGACTGCTGGTGGTGAAATCAACCAATGCCAATGTGAACAAAGCACAGTGACGCAGAATGTCTCCAACCATTAAACCCATAAAAGCTAGAGACTTGACATAGTTGTGAACGCGTGAGGACAACCAGCCGACCCAAAACCAACAAAACCCTCTCTCTAAAACCAACAAGGATAACAGAGAAATAGCACCCAGGGTGACCAATAACTTCTATGGACAATGTTATTGCAGAAAAACCATCAATGCTTCATTCCAAGAACACATTTTTACACAGTTGCAATACTTAGGAAAACACAGACCAATACACCTGAGCCAATAATCATTTCATAACCAGAGCAGAGTCACGAATGTCCAAAAAAAGACATACCTATAATCAAATTCCTTAAAATGAGGGTTGGTCAAGCAGTTCCTCTCTGCTAAGAAATTGGAGCATAACCACAACAACAAGATCGATCAATAGTCTGACTGGGGTGGCGGCTAATGGGAGGAGTAAAGGTGACGTGCAGTAAATGCGCGTCGCCTCCACCCACATTTAATTAATTCAACAGTACATGCCAACAAATTCTTCATTAACACCATTAATCAAACCATGTATTGAAACCATCACCACATTAAAATCCAATAGCGCGACCACCCTATTCCATTTCACATCATATCACTCAAACAATATTGCATAACCATTAATGTCCATTACCTTGTCAAATGAGCCACCAACATCCCATTTATCCAAAGATACCATATGTGTATCGACCACATAACTCAATTAAATCGCATGGCCATTAAATTGCTAGCTATGATTTACCATAACCATTAAGTCTTTCATGCATATAGTATAGTATATAGGATAGTTTAAATTCTTCACCTTTGCAGTTGTTGCATTGTTCCCTATTTCCTTCCAATTGTTTATATGTAGTATAATAAAATTGCAAAGTTATATCCCCTTTTACTTTGCATTTGTTATAGTAATTCTTCTTTTTTTGCAAACTGCTTTTTATGTGTTTTCACTAACATGTTTGTTGTGAAGGTGAAATAACAACAGATGGCAATGATATCAATGAATAACATAGGCTATAATAACATAAGGAACCAACATTTCATAATCTCAAACCATAACCAATAACAAAATATCTCATCAACCATGTAAGCCATGCCGCACATCACTACAACATAAAAGAATGAACAGATCTGATCTTCAATAATTCAAGGGGGTTTAACTTTTATAATAGTAGGCTTTAGTAACACTTTGCAGGGAAAAATTCGTTGACAATTTTTATTGTCAACAAACTGGCGACTCCACAGGAAAATTTGTTTCCAACATATTTAGAACTCAAAACTCATGGTTTCGCAGACAAAGAACAATAATTTTAGAAGATGTAACCATAATAATTATGCAACAGGGGGAAGTGAGCGGATTTAATGGAAAGATGACCGGGAATTTGAGAATAATTCATGAAAAGTGTTAAGTATGAGGGGTTTTTACCACTGTATGCATAATCATTTAACTGGAATATGCTCTTAACTTTCAAGGAGGAAAAATTATAGACTTGCTCTTAAGATCTCAATGGATGAAGAAATGGCAAGAAGAAGCGGGAAATAACCAATTCCTTATAAGACAACAGTGGAAATATGTAACAATTTCAAGGGCCCTTCAGAGGAGACATCATAACAGCTGTGTAAGATTGATTGTTATCGGCTAACAATGCTTTGCAGTAGTGTCACTGTGGCAGAATTGATCCAACATCCTATCTTGACCAAACACTAAAAGATGATAAGGACAAAAATCACAACATAAGTAATAATGCAGAAATTAAAACAACAACAGTAAAATACTTAATTGAAAACAACAAGGAAAGAAAACTTAACTTAGAAGGAAAAAATCAAGGTACTGTAAGCATAAAAAAGAAGCACAAAAAATGAAAACAGAGCGAGGCTACTAGTATATAGAAACCCAATCAACATTATGACTTTTCACGTTGGCCCCTCACAATACTTCAATTGAGTACTGTTAGTGTTGTAGGAAAACAATTGTCTCTGTAATTTCCTTAAAATGTATGATTTAGTGTCCAAGACAAAAGTGATTTTGAAGGGACCCAACACTTGAAATTATGATGTAATTATCAACCCTTTGACGCACATGATTAAATCATCAATATAAGCATGGAGACTGACCAATTCATTGAAAGTTGTGTGTATAGGCCCTTTAAAGGAGGTAGTTGCATCAAATAAGCCAAAAGGCAGGCATTTGTAAGGCATAGTATCACAATTAGTAATGAAAGTGGTTTTGTGAACATTTACCCCTTTGACTTTGATTCTTTTGTAACCAGACAAACTGTCAAGTAAGGGCCCTAACTATGACTCTAGTTGCAAAAACATTTCTATATTGAGAGGAGGGAAGGGATTTATCATAATCGCTTGCCTGAAAGTTCGAAGAATAATGCAAGTTCTAATATTATCAGTGGTCCTCGAGGCCAATTCCCAAATTGAAACCCATTCAGGGTGGACTGAAAAAATCATTCCATCCCTTAAGAAATCTCTCAACTCCCTTCAAAAGGGTGCTTCCAGTGCAGAGTTAACAAGTCCTCATTTTTTCTTAGCTAGTTTCATAATATGTTGAACAAGACTAGGATCGAAACCACGTAGATCCTCATAGGACCAAGCAAAAGCCTTTTGAGATTCACTGAGTAGCCCAGTGGACCCCATCTCTTCTTTAAGAGAACATTGGATGTTTATTTCAACATTCGTTGAAGACTCATGTGTCCTAATGTTCAGGAGGATGGCTTCAAGCACCTTCTTTTGTAACTCCTCTTCTTTATGTTTTTATTTATTTCCTACGACACTCAATGAAAACGAACTCTCAATAGGAGGCAAGCCCTCATGAATCTTATTATTTTCTATGGGTATAATCTCCTCGGGCTTAAGAGGTTCATTTTGAATGATAGCACAAATTCTCTCATCGTTAGGGATGGCCTTCCAAGATCCTTCATTTTTAGGGATGTAAAGACGATGTAGAGATTGAAAGGCACAATCAGGCCTGAGGCAAAAGTTGTTGATTAGGAGAGGCTGCAAAGACAACTAATCGATTAGCCATTGAATTCAACTCCTTCTTAACATGAGTGATGTTGAAAGATAGAAGGTTCAAGACAATTTCCCAAACAATTTGGGAGTATCGTTCCATCAACTTGTTGCTAGGAGAGCATATCTTACGTATCGGGTTCACAACAAGCTCATAATTTCCGAAAACTGAAAGGTGACCACAACTGAGATTAAGGTCATTCTCAATGCCTAATAATAAAGCTTTGAATTCAATGACATTTTTTGAACAAGCAAACTCTAACCTGTTAGACAGATTATGAATTTTCCCTGCAGGAGAAACCAAGATGATGCCATCCCCATTACCTTCACTAGAGCATGAACCATCAAAGTGCATATGCCATATATCATCATCTAAATCAATTTTTTCCAAAGGAATATTATCCTCTTCAGCAAAGATGGAATACACTCCTAGTTCTTCTTCGATATAGTTTACACTAGATTGTGAAACACTCTCTATGTAGGGTGAAATTCTTCCCTCTCTAAGGAATATAATATTCTTACCATTCTAAGGAACAAATAAATGTGTCCCTTCGAGCGAGAGGTATCCACCTATTAAGGCTTTCCAATCTCTCCCTAAGATAATTGAGTAGTTTCTTACATACATATCAATTACTTGAATGCTGAGGGTTGTCCTTATCTCAGGATGAGCGCATTAAACCAAGGTTACATCCTTAATCTAGCCTATGGTTGTTTGTTGTAGACTATTATAGGAGAGCATGCTTCTGGTGTTTTCATTTGTACAAGACAAGCCTATCTCTTCCATAATAATCTTTGACATCACACTTGGGCCTGAACCACCATCGATGAGGCAACAATGGGAAATCTTATCCATAATCTTTACAAAAATATAAAAAGGTGGATTTTTTATAGGGTATCTAAAGTTATGTACACCTACTTTATTTATAGAAGAATCCTCTTCGTTGACCTCTTCAAAAAGATTGGCTACAATAGGAGTTTTTCCTTCCATGAATTGTTTCAGATGCATCTGTTGTTCAGGGTCGACAACCATGTCTAGGAGGGTTGCATCTGCTTTGATGTTGGCCAATTGATTCAAGATATTGTATTTGGAAGAGGGGGGATGAGGAGTGATTCCTTGAATCTCAATAATTTTAGGAACCTAGGGCGCAACAACGATTAAGGATGAGCTCGGGCTAGAGGAACTGCGAGGAGGATCAAATTTTCCTTTGGGGGCGTAGGATTTGTTCCTAGTGTTGATGACCATGATATCTTCTGACTCTGCAAAGTCTAGGACAACAGTAGTAGCTTCTGGTCTTTTACCAAAGATATTATCTCTGGCACTCTTCTTTACCTCACATGTGGTTTCCTCATGGTGTTCCCCGCAAAAGTTACACCAACTCCGAGGCAGGATAACTTTAGGCTGAAAATGGTTTTCAACTGGATTTCTAAAGGGGAGTGCAGAAGACGATGAAGCTCCATGGGTGAGAGGGGAGACAATACTCTTCTGCTCAAATGCTATCATACGATTTTTCATATCCTGTACTAGCTGTAGGAGAGCGGACATGTCTGTCTGTCTAACCGATTCTCCCTCAGGAAGACCAGTTCTTTCGAGTTGTTCTTCATACTCCGGGCAAGTATGCAGAGTGGAACCAAGATTATTAATGGCCTTTTTTTCAAGCCTATGATGGTATGAGGAAGGCAATGCATTGTAGTAATGCATGAAAGCGTCTTGGTTTTGAGGGCAGATAAGTTCGGGGATTTGATTGTACAAATTGGTGAAACGCAAGTTGAAAGACTTGATGGCCTCGCCATCCTTATAGGTGACATTATTGTATTCCCTTAACTTCTCGACGGGGCTTTTGGATTTCCCATAAGTGGATCAGAACCAATAAATTAACTCCTCCCAAGTAGACAGGATCTTAGGGGGAAGATCAAATAAATCGACTAAAGCCTTTCCTTCCAATGAATTGATGAACAAGCGCATGCAAGTGTCATTGTCGTTAGCCCCTATGTTATGACAAGCATTAGAAAATGCCACCAGGTGTTCGTTTGTACTGACAGTGTTATTTCCTAAAAACTTAGGCAAATGCTCCTTAAACTTTGGAAGTGGACGAGTAGCAGGTGTTAAGTTAAGAGGAGATGACACATGCCGCGGTGTGGTTGTGGCATCTTCTTTGCACTGAAAAATCCCATACTTTTTAATGACTTTGATGGGGTTTGTGGTATATTGTACATGAATATGGCAGCTATATAAGCTACCAATCACTGATGACGAAGAAGATTGAGAAGATGGAACACTTCTAGTGGCACTAGAGCCACCACTAGATGTCATATTGTGGATGATAGATGAGGGAAAGAAAGACGAGCTGGATGAATCAGATAAATTTCTTCTTAGAGCACTTTGTTGGGTAGATAACACAACGTTTCTTTTTCCTATTTCAGTAATAGGATTGATTTCAGGCGACAAGCCTCCTCTTCTTCTAGAAGCACGAGAGTCTAAGACCATGAAAGAAAGGTCAGAAATTTGAAGAAACAAAGGTTTATTGTTGATTTCTAGGTTGTCTACGTCTAGGCTCTAATTGTTCTTGAGCACTAATATCTCGTTCAATTGCTGTCCAAGAATGGTTAAGCTCAACACGGGTATTGGCAGTGTCTAGAATGGTGTTAAATAGGTTCAAAGCAATGTTGGTCTACTCTTGAAGACCGAGCTCGATATTGGGTTTTCTTGCAACATGAACAATCATTAATAGCAAAACAGTCAAGGAATCAATTTCAGAAAAAGAAATATGTATCGATGAAAATCGAGTAATAAAAATTAACCTGAGAGATATTGAATATCTCCCCAGTATGGTCACCAAATAAATGTTGAGGAAAAGATATGAAATGATCTTACTCAAGAATTTTCAGATTCTTCTTGGCTAAAGAAAAATAGACGGGAATATCACCCTATGTTTATAGCCAACAAAAATAACATCCTAACTCACAAGTATTAATTACAAGTGCTTAGGCTAGTCTTTTATCAACAAAAAGCTCGCTGGAAATTTATTTTTTATGTAATTTTCTGAACATATCAGTTGCTGAAATAAATGTAAAGATAGAAGTAAAGTCACCAAGATGATAATCAAGACAGATGAGTTTTACACGTCAAAATTACTCACTTTGATAGTGTCGCAAGTGTCATCATTACAAAGGTCGCAAGTGTCGCATTTTTCTCACAAGGTCACAAGTGTCGCATGTTGCTCACAAGTGTCGCAATTGTCATGCTGCCATGATGCCTATGTCGCGCCTATAATGACATGAGAAAGACACTTGAAACACCTCAAACATCTRATTTGGAAGAGGAGAAATGAGTCAACAGGCTTGCAAACCTTTTGCCATCTGAAAGCACCTCAAAAACTGAGTTTTTGGAGAGGAGCGCTCCCCCTTACACTATCTCGGAGCGCTGGCGCTCCCCCTTACACTGTCAGGAAGCATTATAAAGCTCCCCTGGCCCTTTTGAGGGAGCGCTATAGATTTTGAGAGCGTTGGTGCCCCCTAAATCCTACTAGGGAGCGCTACAATGCTCTGATGGCCCTTTTGAGGGAGCGCTACCTATTCTGGGCAGTTGTTAAGCTGTTGAGATGAATGGGGGAAGCATATTTTCATTCTTGGAAAGCAGTTGAGCTCGAATCCCTAGTCCAGCCATGATCTTAGGGCAGATCCTCAACTGAAGGAGGAAAATCCTCACCTTCCCCAGGGATATCTCAAGATTGTTGAGCCTCTCCAAGGCTATATAAGAAATCTTTCTAATGGTGAAAGAGGGCTGCAAAATGGAGAATGATACCAAACTTATGATCTCATAAGTGAGGAATGGAAAAAGGAGAATTACACCAAACTTATGATCTCATAAGTGGTGCTGGAACAGAGCTGATTGGGGAAGAACTACTGATATGAAACTTATGATCTTGGAGGAAACTCACAGTCAGCCAAAAGAGAGTGATCAGTGAAGCTGTTGTTATCTAGGTTGTGGATCTTTCAGGCAAGGGTTAGACGAAGAGGACTTGACGAAGCTGTCGCATTCGCATCTACGATTGTAAGTACTGCTGTCGTTATTCTCATCAATATGACACGCTTGGCCTGTTTCTTTCTAGTTTGTGTCTAATGTCACATGAACTTATCATTAATTGATAGATCTGTTTTCAAGCTAATATCAATAGAGTAGGAAGTGGTTGTATCTTGTTTGTCTGCAGAACTCAGCGACGAGCAAAGGATTGGAGCGCAACTCGGAGCGTGCAGGGACAAGCGTCGATAAAAAGGTACTTCTGTCATCCTTCCTTCTCATGTGTTGGTTTAGATAGATTTGAAAGGAAGTCAGTGTCCATGTTAAGCATTTTCTGTCTAGAGTTAGGGTCAAGCTCTTAGAGGCGATCTACCTGTCCGTAGGGAGATTTTCCTACAACAATGAGACATAAAGAAATCCTTTATTTCATTCAAGTTCACCAAAGAGTCATTTTCTTTACAAAATCTCATACAAAAATTTTGGACCAAAGTCAAACATAGAAATCCTCGATGGAACATACAAAAGGACCTCTGACAGAAAACCAAAATTGAACTCTAAAATTTGGATCAACTTGCCACAGATTGCTTCCCACTTGACTCTACACAATAGCCTTTGTCAGTCATGAAAATTAATTCACAAACATACAAGTCTACACAGACTATAAAAGATAGATCAACACCTCTGAAAAACAAGTGTCTGAATGATGTGATACATCCCTGAATATTGTTGTCTACAATAAGAACCTTCTATCATAAAAGAGAATTAGGCTTGTGATGAATAATTAATGAATGAAAACTGAACTATCTCAACATAAACTCAAAGAGAAAACCTTAGTATGCATATTCTTCTATCCTCCTCGTGTTCCTCCCTTTCCTTTGCTTTTAAACAAATTAGAATTGGTTGAAGCTGTTGAACCAACTCATTAGTTAAGTTAATTAAAAGACTCAACTAACTTTAGTTAGGGGGAAGAGTAATAATTATAATAAGGGTTATAAATAAAATAATAACTAATAGATGGGACCACTTGTGACTACCTTTAGTTCATAATAATCATAGAAATCATAAAGTAACCATTAGTTAAGTAAAACACACCTCCTTGTGTCTCCCCTAAACATATTCACTTTTGGAAAATTAATTCACTCATGTAAAGACATATAATGAATTTGATTATGAGATTCCACATCTTGAAAGGGGGATCCCTATCTTGGATCAATATCTGGAGTCTCCTTTTGAAACACTATCTAACCCTCATGAAGAAGTTACAACCACTGCATTAGAACCTGAAGTTCATTAGGATGATATGATTGAGAGGATTGAAAGGTCGAGTCTTGATAATAATTCAACACCTTCTCAATTAGTTGAGCAACCTGGACCATCTCAGAAAGGTCTACCAAAATGTCTCATAAAGACACTTGAAAGTGTTCATCCTGATAAGGTTGGAAAAACAAGAACATGGAATTCAATCAGATAAAATGGAGGTGATGCAGACAATTCAAATTTAGGTGATGTAGATGATATGGATGTTTCATATGATTGTGATTTGAATTTATATACTAACTTTAGACCAAATTCCTTTGAATAAGCCACGTCTCATGATGAGTGGAAAGAAGCCACGTAGAAGGAGTATGATGCTCTAATCAAGAATTGGACATGGAAGTTAGTGGACCCTCCATTTGGAACCAAACCAATTGTTTACAAGTGGGTCTTCAAAAACAAGTACAAATCAGATGGATCACTTGAAAAGCTCAAAGCAAGGCTCGTGGCAAAATTATTTTTATAGAAATAAGGTGTTGATTATGACGAGACTTTTTTCCCCATAGCAAAATGGGCTACCATTTGTACTCTATTTTCCTAGGAAACACATAATGGATGGAAAGTTCATCAAATGGATGTGAAGATTACTTTATTGAATGGAGACTCGGAAGAGAATGTCTTCATGTCTCAACCATAAGGTTTTTTTGTGAAGGGATGAGAACACAAAATATGCAAACTCATCAAATCTTTAAATGCCTTAAACAAGCACCACGAGCCTAGTATGATAAGCTAAATGGGAATTTTCTAAAATTGAATTTCAAGCACTTTAATCTTGATGATGCAACTATGTTTGTCAAGAAAGTTGGAAAAATTGTTGTATATATTGTAGTGTATGTAGATGATATGTTGATATCAAGGAACACTAAAAGCTATATTGTATCCATAAATAAATAGATGAAGAAAGGCTTGGAGATTCAATATTTGGGACATCTTCATTACTACTTTGGAATCGAAGTGATTCAAAATCCAAAGTACAATATTCATCTCCCAAAAGAAGTACATTGGAGAATTATTGAACAAGTTTGGCATGGTTGAGTGTACCATGTCTCTACTCCAATGGAAGAGACTTTGAAGCTCACATCAAAAGAAGGGAATGAATTTGAGGATGCAACCAAGTACACACAACTTGTGGGAAGTCTTATCTACCTTACCACCACTAGATCAAATAATTCATTCATTATTGGGATTCTTTCTAGGTTCATGCAAAAACCTTTTGAGGGACATTGGTTTGTTGAAAAAATATTTCTAAAATACTTGAAGGGACCTTTAGACTCAACTACTCTAAGGTGGATGAATTCAACCTAATTGGATATTGTGATTCAGACTTTGTTAGGGATAAATAAAATAAAGTGTCAACTTCAAGCTATCTCATGATTCTTGGATCAATACTTGTCTCCCGAAGATCACACAAATAGTCAATTCCAATAGATTCCACAACAAAGATAGAATATGTGGCATCTCTAGAAGAAACAAAGGATATTGTGTGGCTCGGGAAAATACTTGAATATTTGCAAGAGAAATAGGTAAATTATACTCCTCTTATGGTTGACAATACTTCTGCAATCAAGTTGGACAAGAATTTCATATTCCATGATCGAACCAAGCACATCAACGTAGAGTACCATTTGATTTGATATCATGTAGAGGCCAAGACTATTCACTTGAGACATTGTTCCACAAATGAGAAAATTACGGACATCTTCAACAAAGTGCTCGGAAAAGAAAAAAAATTGAAAATTTTAGAATGATGTTTGAAAAAAAAACACCCCTTCAGATTAGGGGGGGGGGGATGTTGAATACACAATCCTTGTGATTATGGTATTTTGTAAATATCATTGTAAATATTATTTAGGATGAATATGACGAGTCGCAGGTGATAGGAAGAGTCATTCAGAAGATGGAACCAAAGGTCATCCTAATTTGTATTTATGAAGGTTTCATGTTAATGCAAAGCATTCAAGTGTGGAGTTACATTCTCTTCACATACCTAGCCTAACAATAATAACATTTTTAACAATATTCTACCATGACCCAAAATCCCATTTGGTTCTTATTCAATTTTGTAACACTTAGTTATAACTCAAATAAAATAAAATTATGATGGCTTGTAATCCATTTGATCAATGCATGTTATAAATTCAAATGGTATTCCCCATAGTGCATGTGTAATGATAAAAAACATACTCTAA